>PYST01000492.1:0-22359 GCA_003049485.1 Ophioceras dolichostomum
ATACACGAGTAAAGAACTATAGAATCTTCTAGAACTGTATTACAAATAGTAAAGGCAGTTCTAGAAGAGACGAATTCTGACAAATGTGACAGAAGACGATAGAAGACAGTAGAAGCTGATAGAAGGCCATGTGGAATAGTGGAAGCGTATTGCCACAATAAGGTTCTCCATTCTGGACATGTTTTATATTATGCCTGGTACCGCGTTACCTGCCGCGTAAGGTACAATACCGCGCAGAGCACACACAGATAGGTCGGAAATACAATCCAAAATACAATAAATACATTACATTATATTGCAGGCTCTGGTGTTCAATTATGTCCTGCCCGCCGACGCTTAGCAGCAACAGTCAAACGCGATCGAGTACCTGGCGGACAAGCGCGACGTTGCCTCACCGGAAACACCCTCCGAACCCAATGCACTCTAGGACTGGACATTCCTGAACGAAAAGCACCCCTAGTGGCGCGTCTGGCGGAGGGGCAACTCAACCACAACAGGGCGCGACGCTCCAGAACGTCGCGCTGGCCATCGCCGCGGCCATCCGGCTGGACGAGAGCGGGGGGATGCGATTCCGCAGGATACGAGTATGAGAGTAAAGTTGCATGCATTCAGTTACATTACATCCTCTGTTATATCGTACCCGACTGGCACAAGCCTTTAATAAACCACTGATGCCCAGAGCGACCACCGATGCATTGCCATCCAAGCCTACGGCCCCTTCCTCACACCACTTCCCTCCCACCATCACCACCAACCCCAGACTCGCACAACTCAAAGCTCAACCCATCCCTTTTCTCCTCGTCAACCAGCAACCTTACCCAACACTCCCCGACATCCCCCTCCTCCCCCCTGGCCAACCTCTCTTGCAGCTGTTTTCTCGTATCCTCCTTCAGTCCCCTCAGAAGCACCCCGAGGATGTTCCGCCTCTTCTCGTAGATGCCCATCTCGCGTGCGTCCCAGACGGCGCGGGACGAGAACACGATGCCCAGGAGGAAGATTGTGACGGGGTAGAGGAGGAAGAGCCAGCGGACGCGGATGAAGACTGTGTAGCGGAGGGTTTGGCCTTGGACGAGGACTTGTGAGGGGGTCGAGAGCGTCGAGGCACTCGTGGCATTAGTGGCGGTGGTGGTATTGTTGGACGGCGAGGGGGAAGAGGAAGAGGCGGAGTCGGAGGAGGAGAGGGAGGAATAGGAGTCAGCAGCAGGGCGGTCTGCCTCGCGCATGCGGTTCGAGAGTAACTCGGCGGCGTTAGCCACTGCCGCAGCGACGTCCACGGGTGGTGGCGGTGCTGCGCTGTCGGCGCCCTCGGACGATAGTGACGACGACGACGCCTTGGCCTGCAGTCCAAGGGCCAGCGCGTCGAGCGTGGACGTCTTGCCGAGGAAGAAGGCTAGTGTGGATATCGAGCGCTGCGAGATGGTGAATGTGTCCTGGACATCAGGAGGGAGCAGCGTCGTATTATTATTGGTGGCAGGCGGGAAGCGGACCTGGAGGTCGGTGCGGGGCAGCAGGGCGACGGGCGAGCGGCCGTCGACCATGTCGTGGTAGGGGGCGTCTTGCTCCGGGGCGGAAAAGAGCGAGTTGCCCAGCCTGAGGGAGATGTCGCGGAGGATGAGCTGGCGTTGGCGGCGGTTGGTTGGCCAGGTGCCGGATATTGGGTTGGTGGTGGTGGTGGTCGGTGTGGTCGCGGCGGGGGACTCGAACGCGCCGGCTGGCTTGAAGGAGGTTGGGACACGCTCGGTTGTAGTGGCGAGGACGGTTTCGTGCAGAACACCGTTTTCCATGTGCGTGTCGTACAACTTGGCGCATAGCTGGATTGCACATTCCGTCGCGATGATGGGTGCGCTTTTGAAGGGGGCGCTGCGGTTGTAATCCGTTGGCCCCGGCTGGATAACTGCGAAGGAGGCGAGCATGGTGGTCCAGTTTTTGAAGCTGATGGTTTGAGAGGGGTTGAAGACTACTGAGAGGCGGAGACCTGACGCGAGGGTGGTCCGCCCGTTTGCAAGACCACCTAGGTCGTCCGAGGTTGCGAGGAGAGCAGAATTGGGACTAATGATGTTGAGTGATGTCCGTCCTTTGTAAGGGTAGGGAAGTCGGTACTCTGTAACGGGTATTCTGATCGCCGCTGTCTTGCGCAGACCGGAGTATTCGGCGGATGTTAGTGCGCGTACGCCCTCATGTTTGACGACCGACGAGGAGACGTCGGCACATGCAGAGCAAACGGCAAGCGACGAATAGACAGGCCAGGTGCAGTTGCCGGTGCGGCAGGTCGCCTGCCGGTATGAAGGAGGGTTCGAGGACGATGTGGTGGATGAGGGCAAGTTGGCAAAACCGAAGAGTGCGGCTGCTGACATGCCGACGTCTGGGACCATGTAGTGGTTCACGAGGATGCCGGGTCGGTTGAGCCAGCGGGTCGGCTCGTTGGGCGCTGCCACCCAGCTCCCCACGTCCAGCTTGGACGCCCGAGCGATTGTGCTTGCTGGGAAGGAGGAGCCCTCGGCCAGTGGGACGGCCTCGCCCACGTAGGTGATCGAAGCCTGAATGAAGGAGTCGACTGCGAGGAGGCCCACGACGACCCATGACCCGAGGACCGCCCAGTGGCTATCAGGGTGATTGGTTAGTCTGTGCTGTGCTTCCCTCCCCTCCTGTTCGATCGGGACGACAAGCGAGAATGACCTTCCATCGGAGCCTGCAATGTAATGTATTGTAATGTATTTGTATTGTTTCTGGGACCGCGTGACCTGCCGCGTACGGTATAATACCGCGTACAGCACACGCAAAAAGGTCGGAAATACAATACAAAATACAATACAGTACATTACATTGCAGGCCCTGTTCGGGACGAAAAGCGACGATGACCTTTTATCCTACTCACCGGAAATTCCAAGACTTGAGCAGCAACACACAGCCGTAAAACCCCTGACTCGCCTCGTCTAAATCGACAAACGCATTCAAGGGGCCGGACTGCCGCCTGAACCAGCTCCACTTCTCGAAGCAGAGCCCAAGGCCGACGAGGTATCCGAAAGGCACCTTGACCAGCAGGGACAGGATGGCGACTAGGACGTTGGGCGATACTCTGGGCTGCCAGTCAAGCAGCGGGGAGCCGTCGTATGACCCAAGCAGAATGAAGATAGTGAACAAGGGAATGAGTGCGAGCACGAGAGCATACGTCTCCTTTCCCCATGCTCGAATGAGATTCGGCCGGACTGGGCGGGGCGTGGCCCCCAGGCTAGCGGACCTCGAAGCAGGCTCGAATCCACCGAAGAGGGAGCGGTCTTTCTTCAATGGAGGCAAGGAACCCACCGCAACCTTGGGTGATTTGTGCCTGTGCTTGCTTTTGATGGCGCCGCCGTATGGGCTGTCCGACGGGAGGTAGGATACGGACTGTTTGTCAGTGTGCTGTGTTGCCGGAATGCGATAACGTCCTTGATAGTATGATGGGGGATTCGTCAGATCGGTGGCTCGCGGGTCCTTTGCTTCTTGGGTCTGTTCGGCAGAGATTTTGGATGCTCGAAACATGATTTGTCATACGGGCCTGCCGTAAAAACCCTTCCCCCCTTCTAGTGGAGGAAAAGTCGGAAATGGAAAGGATGCCCGTCCATCTCGAAGCGGGACATGCCCTGGATTTTGAGTCGCATATGGCAGTGTTGTCTGCTCCTCCGTCATCCCCCCGTGGCCTCCGAACTAGCCAAAGTCCAAGGGGGTCATTCCTGCCGTGGTGGTACCTTCTAGGCACCGATGGCAGTCGCGGTGCTTTTTGGTCCTTCATGCGAAAATTGAGAAACCGGGGACCGCGCATCAACAGCCAGTCCACCATTGACCACTATCGCGTCTGCAACATCTGCTCGTGTCTTCCCTCTCGTCTCGAAGTCCCCGATCGCTGGACAGCAGCGTGGTCTCCTGGTCACTAATGCCTGCTGTCTGTAAGCCAAAGCGACCCGAAGGAAAGCGAGACATGTCCCTCTTCAAGCTGGTTGGCTGGCAATTCCCGTCGTCCGCTTACTTGACCCTGCGACAGTCCTCGGCTCCGGACTCATGGCTCGGAAGCGAAGGCAGGATGGAAGTATACCGCGGAGAAACTGGCACAGAGGCGGCGCAGCCGTCGCCGCTTCGCTTGCGTGGCTAAAATGAGTGATCCCCAGGAGGATGGAAACAGCACCCAGCAGCCCGGAAATCGGGTGCTTGTGTCGGAGGTGCTTGGTAAAGCGGCTGTAATGCAGTTCTGCGCCGTTGAACTTTCGACGTAGCTCGACGTCAGCGGCTGTAAGGACTCTTGAACAGGGCTCAGTTTGGGCAAGCATTAGTATGGTGTCAGGCAAGAGACCAAAGGACTGGTGAGAACTTCCTCAATGGGAGATGAGCGAAATCGGAGTCGCCCTTCTGTGGTACAGGGAATAGACGGCCTCAAGAGAGTGGGCAAGGTGAGTTGAGATGGGGACTTGTGTTCATGATACGTGAAACACAAGTTGCCAAGAATTCGGGCCGTTAACAGGGTCCAGAATCCGGGGAAAAGGGTCCGCCGCAGTAGATATGTTTGCTTGGAACTCGAGTTTTACCAAGCTTCCGTGCCACGCCACGCCGCAGCGAATTTTCTTCAGCTTCACGTTGATCACCCAAAACTGGCAGGATTCGCCAAACTCGGTAGGAGTTTTCAGTGGAGCAGTCCTTGGTTGCTCCACTAAGAAAGTCCCAGCTCATGATGAGTTCCTTGGGCTGGACAATGACGGAATGATGCGCCACGTCTTGGCCGATTGCGTGGTAACCGTGTATTATCTTTCCTCATTACTTGTTGGGGAGTCAGGCTCCTTTTTTACTTCCCCTTCTGTCGCGGCATCGCCGGAGAAAGGATGATGCAAACTCGGGCTTTGTTTCGACCCACGGCAGATTCGACACACGACCTCCAAAAGGGCCGGAACGCGGCCTGTACCACGGTTACAACTCCGTGCATAGTCAACGACATTACACGCTGGCGCATGGCCGACGGCGGTCCCAACGGACTGCGCCGCCTGCACGTTTCTTGGAAAACGTGGCCCAGCGGCCACGGCTCGCGTCTGACCCGGGCCGTAACTAACCTCTTTCGGCAAGGGAAGCGGAAGGATGCTGCCGCTTGAATGGACTTTGGAAGATGTAATCAACGTAGAAATGACGCGAGAAAGTCGAGGGAGGGCCGCTCCTTGAGACTCTCTGACGGCCTGCGTGAGCGTGCCCTCAACCAACAAGGATCTGTTCTCTATGCAGTATCTTTTTGTCGTGGAGCGCTCAATGTTCACTCGCGTTTTCAAATTTACCGCTCTATTTTTCCTGCAGATTATTCTAGTATCAAATGGAATGGGAGTGATCACAGCCGAGCCTGGTACTAATATTTTCCGTTTACCAAGAAGTACTGACATGCCCCCATAGCTCGGGTCCCGAACGGTCGAGTTACTATATCTGAGAAGAAAGAAGAAGGAGAATAGAGGGCTCCTCAAGTGTTAAGTTTTTTACATTCCTGTTGCAAGGAATACTCCATTACGCATGAGCATCCTCCCCGCGCTCCTAATCATTTCCGATACCACATCCGTGTGATCTTCGTTCGCTTCATCTTCTTCTGCAGCTGCATGATTCCATACATCAACGCCTCCGCCGTCGGCGGGCAACCAGGGACGAAGACATCCACCGGCACGATCCTGTCGACGCCTCTGACGACCGAGTACGAATAGTGGTAGTATCCACCCCCGTTGGCGCAGCTGCCCATGCTGATGACCCACTTGGGGTCGGGCATCTGGTCGTACAGCTGCCGCAGGGCCGGCGCCATCTTGTTGGTCAGGGTGCCGGACACGATCAGCAGGTCGGCCTGGCGCGGCGAGGCGCGGAAGAAGCTGCCCAGATGGTCGCTGTCGTAGCGCGGCATCCAAGCGTGCATCATTTCGATGCCGCAGCAGGCGAGGCCGAAGGTTAGGGGCCAGTACGAACCCTGGCGCACCCAGTTGACCAGCCCATCAAGCGAGGTGAGGACGTATTCGGCGGCCGCGCTGGGAGGTGGCGGAGACGAGGGCACTAGAACTGCTGCTCTGGCTGTGGAGGAGGACGATCGGGGCGTGCCTCGGGCCGTGGCATCGCCGTGGGGAGCCGGGGAGCGATGTCCCGCCGAAGGGCCACTCCTCGCCTGGGACTGAGACTGAAACCCGGTCCGGCCGCCGTGCACTTGCCGCAGGCTTAATGGCAGAACTACCGGCGCGGCGCGGATGCTGAACAGGCACGGGAGCGGAAGTCGACTCGGGCCGAGACGCCGAGGTTTCGAAAAGGCTATGTGGACAAGAAGTTCAAAGCATGTTAGAGTGGTAGCTTACTGCCGAGAGCGGATTGGGTACGCACCAGAGAAAGCACGGGCAGCCATTTCGGGCAGTTGTAAAGCTAAGCTTGGTCTGGCTCGGTCGTCGAGGGTCGAATTACATTCGTCCGGAAAAAAAGACACCGAAACTCAGATGCACGATCCTAGTGTATGATGATCAAGACGGAAACAAAGAAAAGGAATGTAGGCGATGCAAAAATGATGTAGAAAACAACGACGAGAAAGCTGCTAAAGCTAGTCAATTCTGTTGTCGTTTGCATCAATACTGGCATCAGGGGAATCCTTGTTCAGCCGCGAACCCCCTGGCTTACAGTGAATAACCCACCACGAGAAAAAGACGGATATCATTCCGATGAGATGCTGACAATAAGCACCCAATCTCTGTGCTCGCCCCTCGCAAGCTTGGGGTAGCTCGACGCTAGCGTTTCGGTGCATGCGTGTCACTTGCCCTCGTGACTGCCTTACAGTTTATCCCGTCCCCTTTCGCACACATGGCTGCATTTGGCAGAGTGCATAAGGTCGGCAATAACCCACTTTCAACTTCCTCGTTGCCCTCCTCCTCTCGCTCTTCCCCCCTTTCCAAATTACCACACTACTTCTAGGTACCTCACTCAACCGGTATCGTTGGTGTTCCCGCTTGCAGCGCCGACACCACCCTACCAGCCAACCAACCATATGGTCCATAGCGGCTGATGATCCCGGCCAAGCCTGCCATCACTGTTGGCAATGGCGCATTTCGGCGCAACCTCACCCGAGAGCAGCACGACCGGTGCTTTCACCTGTGCGACTTGTGGTCGGAATTACCAGCGGAGCAGCCATCTTCGCCCCCACGAGTTGACACGTGAGCTCTCCACCTCCACTATAGCAGGAGCAAGGAAAATCTGGGTGGGATGGCGTGGGGGTGCCGGACACTCCTAACTGAGACACGGCTAACGATTCGAGGCTTGCATCTCATCCATTTCCCTCCCTGCAGATGCGGACGCAACCGGTTTTCACTGCCCATTCTGCGAGAAGCTGTTTGCGAGACGGTACAGTCACGAACAACACAATCCTCTCTCGCACCAACCCACCATTTCCCCATCCAAGCTACGTACCAGGGAATTGAGGAGGGACGGAGACTTGGCATCATGATATGAACAGAGTAGCCAACCCCAACCTCGAACTAACACCCTCGCCAAACGACAGCGACGTGTGCCGCAAACACGCCCTCCAATGCCCCTCCAAAGGCACGCGAGAGGACCCGCCGCTCGCGCGTCGGGGGCAGAAGCCGAAGGCATGCGATGCCTGCTTCCGCAGCCGGTTGGCGTGCGACAACGCCACGCCCTGTAGCCGCTGCGTGGCCCGCCAGCTCATATGCAGCTATCAGCGGCTGGCCGTGGCCGCGACTCGCCCGACCACAACAACCACTCCTACGACCGGCGTAGCTACGGCAGCAGCAACAGCAGCAGTTGTCGTTGAGCAGCACTGGCAACTTCAAAGCAGTAACACTGGCAACGAGCTGCCCCACCGATTACAGCTCCCATCACCAAGCGTCGTCCCAGGGAGCGGCGGCAATACGACTACTACCAGTCCCAGCAACAGCACCAGCAACAGCAGCTCGGCGGCGAGTCCAGAAGACGGCGAGCATGAAAATAACGAGAACGGCATTAACGACGGCGGCGACGACAAGATCGGCGCGTCGTTCCTGCTCAACCTGACGAACCCGAAAGCTGAGACGATGGTGGGCGCTTTCATCAACGAACCCGGCAGGGACATCGGTGACGCCGTGGAGCCGGTGGAAGACGACGGGGTAGTCATCAGCCTTGGCATCGGCGGGGGCTTACCTAGTAGTGCTAGTGAAGATGTGGGCGTTATTGGGTTGGGCGTCTCAGACGGTTTCATCGATGATCTGCTCACGGGGTCGTACTCGATTTTTCCATGGAGCTTGCCGCCGCAGGCTATGGTGGTGGACGATGACTTCGGGACTGGCGTTGTTGAGGATATGGCGGTGCCTGGCTTGGAGCTGATGCCCACTAGTGGTTTTGGCAGGAGCGAGCCGCGTATCGGCGGCGGTGGTGGTGGTGGTAGTGCGAGGGTGCTCCCATCCTCGGCGTCACTACTCCCAACTACCACCAATACTCGCTGGTACCTCGGGTGGGACACCGCAGGGCTGGAGGCAGCGCTGGCCGCAATAGTCGTGGCCCTGCAAGAGACGCACGACTTCCTCGCCCAAAACGAGCCGGCCGCCTCATCTACCTCCACCCCTTACAACAACACCGATATCGGCAACAACACGGCGACGGCGGCGTTTAACTCGGAGCTCGCCGCGCAGCTTTTCGTCCCCGCAAACCTCCGATCGTTCGTCTCGGGTTACTTCCGGCACACGCACCACGACTTCCCCACCATCCACAAAGCCTCGTACTCTCCCGGGCGCGCGGCGCCCGAGCTCACGCTGGCCATGTTCCTGTGCGGGTCGCTCTACTCGCCGCCGACGGACAGCGCGCTGTCGACGCGCAGCTTCTTTCACCTGGCGGAGGAGCTCGCCTTCCGACGGCTCGCGGAGGCGATGGCCGCTCTGGCCGCCGCGAAGGGCTCGATGGAGGGACCCTACGAGACGACGGCCGGAGTCCATGAGACGCTGCAGGCGGCGTTGGTCATCCATTGTTTGCAGTTCACGATGAGCAGCGTCTCGACGAGGAGGCGGAACAGGACCGTGCGGTTGCCGGCGCTTGTGTCGGCTGTGAGGACGCTGGGCCTCACTGGTACGCGGCATAAGGCGTATTCCCCGGCGGTGAGCCCGGCGGCGCTGTGGGGGGAGTTTATCCTGACCGAGACCAGGATAAGGTATGTGTGCCGCCTAGCCATTCACCTAGCAAAACCCAGTTTCCCTCCTCCACTCGTCCATCCATCCGTCGCGCCAATACCGCCCGCGTCCCTGAATTCTCTTGATACGAAGCTGGCTGACCGTTCTGTTGCGTCGTCGTAGAATCGCCACATGGACCGTCCAGGCAGACTGGCAGCAGAGCGGCATGTTCCACTGCCCATCCCTAATGACGGTCCTCGAGATGACCGCCGACCTGCCGTGCATGTCCCAGCTGTGGGACGCCGAGAGCGCGGTGCAATTCGAGAGGGCCGTTCAGGACCGCGGCGGGCCGGCTTGCATGAGGCGATCTGCCTCGATACGCGCCGGCATCGAGGCGCTGATGGCCGATCCCTGGAACGGGCTCCTGTCGTTCCCCGTTTTGGACCTGACTATAGAAGATATGCAGCTGTTTGTCTTTGGTAAGAACCTCCGGCCCGTATCTCTCCCTCTCTCTCTTTTCATCCCTTCGCTATCTATCCTCCGGCCAATAATCGCCTACCTACCTACCTTACCTGACCCTATCTAGCCCTCCACGACACAATCCTAACAGCCCGCTTTGCGAGCGTCCTCCCGACGTGTGCGCCCGCCATCGTGCGCGCGACCACCCGGTGGCAGGAGCTGTGGGACCACACTTCTCGCGCTTTAACCTCCGAGGAGCTCAGCCGACGGGGTCTCGTCCGCCACAGCATTGAGCTGTGCTGGCTCGCCAGGAAGACCATCGAGGTGTTCCTGTCGGGGGCGGCCGACGACTCCGACTACCTCTGCGGTGTGGCTCACGACTCGCTTGAGGAGCTTCACTCGTTTTTAAGGAGGTATTGCTTGCTAGCTAGGTAGGACCCTAGGCATGTATGAAGGCTGCTTCAGACCGCTTGCGTGCCATGACCCTCTGTGGGATAGCCAGGCCTTTTGATGATGATGATGATTATTAGCTTGTCGATTATGCAACCGCAAGCATTGCTCACCAATCAGCTCACTACCTCTGCTGGTGCTAACTATGTACATTACTGCCAAAGCATTCTGGGGGTCTGATTCCAATCCAAAAGTCGTCCGTCAAGCCAAGACTCGCCGCAGGGCATATTCCCCCCATCCATGATTCATCCCCAGCTACTTCCGCTGCCAGCCACCCCTAGACCTTCCTACCGCGACGCTTCCCCTTCTTGCCCTTACCAACCGGGGCAGTTGTCCCAGAGGCATCGCAGTAGCGATTTGTCCTAAGCCAGTCGCACATCTGCGCACCCACACAGGTACAACACGCACACGCCTGATTTTCGCCGGTGATTGTTTGCGTCAGCATCAGGCGTTCTTCAATAATCGCCATCATCATCATTCATCACTCCATGCTCACGAGGGAGTGGGAAATGATTTGTTACCTTGCGCTTCCTATCGTTGTCATCCGTTCCCTCGATGCACGACAGGGTCTGCGCGTTCCGGAACCGGAACTGGTTGTAGCACGCGTTCGGGTTGATGACGGCCGCGCAGTCGTCCGTGCGCGCCAGCTCGCGCGTGCACTCGGCCGTCGTCTGGCCGAGGGCTTGGCCTGCGTGAGCGACGAGGAGGGCGATGAGGCCCAGCGTTGTTGTTTGAAGCTTCATCGCACGATTGATGATTCCGTGATGTGGTGTCTTATGACGCGAGTGAGGGCTAAGAGGTCTTGTCACGGAGCTGTGGAGATGCTCTGTCGGGCCGAACAAAGACGGCGTTTAAGTTGGAGAGATGTTGCAGACCTGCAGGATCGGGCGGATGACGGACAGCGAGATATGGTGTAAATATTTCATGGCCAGCGCGTGATCGGCACGACGCCTTCCGCGGCGTCCTAAGTCCCTATCCGTAGGTATCCGTCCTGAAAGTGGCCAGGTGCTCCCTCGGTGTGTCTTCCTATTAGGCGAGACATTGCCCGTGTAAACGACGAGGACTTGGCAAATATCCCAATTCTGTGATTCGCCGCCGAGCAAAATCCCGCCGAGTGGCCAGTCCGAGGCAATAAATGAGGAATACCACAAAATGACACAAAGCCCAATCATGGAAGAGTCACGCTGGCGCCGCCTACATGAGTGAGTGCGAGTGGGCTCGAAGCGAAGGGGTGGTCTAGGCCAAGGAGGTGGATTACGTAGACGCACTTTACAGAAACTGCGGCCGACTCTGGATTGACCCCTGGTCGCCAGCCGGGGAAAAACGATTACGGAGAGAGGAAGTACTGGTGCTTCCCCCAGTGCCGGACTCAGGGGAGCGGCCGGCAAAGTGCCGAGCTTTTGGGCGATGCCATCTTAGTGACCTTACCCGGCGCCGATATTAACCGTGATCAAAAACAGCACACAACCTTGGTCGGCTCGCGTAAAAAAGTGCTGCTTAATAGATTGACGATGCACTTCGGCAACGGATGGAAAATATCCTACGGGCGCGAGCAGGGCCGGGAGGCAAATATGGATCTTGGGTCGTCTTATCGTCTCCCGTTCGAGTGCTCACGGCAGCTGGGGCCACGGCGCATCATCACCGGTAGAAGGCGTCACTATTTACACTCGTTTCACCCTCCCACTCCCACACCGGCCTAGTACCAAGGTGCCTTAGCCAGGTCTCGACAACTCCGCACCCAGGATATCGCCATCACCGCAGACTTCGCCATCAAAACGAACCAAGGGCAACTCGAGCCAAGATGGTGTCGAAAACGCTCATCTCAGCCCTCGGGCTGGCGGCGCCTGCCACAGCGCTGCTTCGATTTGGCTGCTCGCAGCTGAGCGTCCAGCGCCTGGATCCCCTGGTCAACCCGGGCCTGAACCCTTCGCCTCATCTTCATCAGATCATCGGAGGGGTAAGAAAACTACCGAACTACCAAAGACACGAATCATCAGAGCACGCCATCCTGAGCGAAACAAGAAAGAATGTGAGGACGCTAACCGCCAACGTATTACAGAACTCATTCAACGTCTCGATGGACTTCCCCCAGCACGACCTCGTCTCCAAGTCCACATGCACGACGTGCCAGTTCACCGAGGACCTTTCCAACTACTGGACCGCGGTCATCTACTTCAAGGCCCGGAACGGCACCTTCAAGCGCGTGCCTCAGATTGCCCAGAACGGGATGGAGGGCACCAAGGCCGGCATGGTGAGCGATGCGCACCTCTCTGATGATACCTAAACCAAGGCCTACTAAAGTTGCACGCCCCGGAACTAACATTGCCCTCCCATTCCAGGTCGTCTACTACATGTCAGACGCCCTCTTCGACACAGCGCAGCGCTCCAAAGTGACGGCCTTCAAGCCCGGCTTCCGCATGATCGTCGGCGACGCCTCCTACCGCACTCGCGACCAGGCCCGCGAGTTCCGGCAGCTGACCTACACCTGCATGGAGTCGCAGGCGAACCGGGCGCCCGAGTACATCAACTTCCCCCCCGTGCCCTGCCGCGGCGGCATCATGGCGAACCACCGCTTCCCCACCTGCTGGGACGGCGTGAACCTCGACTCCCCCGACCACCGCTCGCACGTCTCCTACCCGGAGACGGGCACGTTCGAGTCCGGCGGGCGGTGCCCGTCCACGCACCCCGTGCGGCTGCCCCAGCTCATGCTCGAGACCGTGTGGGACACGCGCGCGTTCAACGACAAGTCGCTGTGGCCCGAGGACGGCTCGCAGCCGTTCGTGTGGTCGAGCGGCGACGGGAGCGGGTTCTCGAGCCACGCGGACTACGTCTTTGGGTGGAAGGACGACTCGCTGCAGAAGGCGATGGATGCGCACACGTACGTGTCGGCGCCGATGCTGAAGACGCAGAGCATTGCGAATCAGAATAAGTGCACCGTGCAGGATATGGTTGGGGAGAACTTTGACGGCTGTAAGTCTGATCGCCCTTTTTTGACCACTTGTCTGCATGCCTTTGTTGGGATCACTAGCTGACGATGTCCGATTTCGTTTCGCACTTTGCAGGGCTGAAGACACTTCCTGGCGAGAACATGGTAACTTACTGAGGAGAGGGTCAAAGGTGAAGTGTTAGTCGAAGGTCGTGATGGCCCTGAGTGTATTGCATGTGACGTGTTATCTTATTGTTCTCTCAGATGCTTGAAGCGCCTGTTCTGATCAGTTACCTGGACAAACCTATACCAATATGAAGTAGTACATCAAGTGTATCGTGCGCTGAAGTTTGTGAAGCCAACAAGTTTTATAAAGAGTGACTATTAGCGAATGTAGACGAGTTTGTTCGACTCCGTGAGTACTAGTAGTGGCATGATATAGCCTAGTAATCCTAAATGAATGACTTCCCGGCCAACGCTCTCATCTCTTCTCTGGCTGCTTGACACCAATATACACCCGGCAGTTCAAACCCTTCCCATCATCCACGCCGTGAACGGGCGATATTCATTATTTGTAACAGTCTCCACCCTCGAGCCCCATCGCCATCGCGTCTTGGATCTTGTGGCACGTCGCGATACCATTCCGGACGCACATGTAATACTTAGCTCCCAACTCCTTCCTGATGCAGTTGTGAGCTGACCGGGACTTCCGAACTCTTCTTCCTTCCGCACACTGCTTCTTCCCGAACCTCTCGTGGTCCTCGTCCGGGACGACGTTTTCTCGATTGTTGCATCCAATGGTCCGAGATTCGAGTTCGGGATTGGGCTCCGGCTGAAGAGTACGTCGGATAGACGGGATGAAAGTGCCCAAAAAGCCCTGGAGGAAGTCGCGGAAGAAAGCCTCGTCTGGGGCGACATCCATGTGCTGCTGAGCGGGGTCAATGGCCCGACCGACCAGAGCTAGGCCGCGCTTCAGTCCGATCAGACCCTTGAGGAAGTCAACAAGGAAGAAGGCTTCGTCTGGAGAACTGGCGTGGCCGTGGGCGGCAGTAAGAAGGTCAGGGGAGACGGTCTTGGTCGAGTTCAGGTCGGAGAGGGGTGTGGCCTGGGCGAGCAGGCTGGATGCCAGGAGAAGGGAGGCAGAGGCCGCGAGGCGCATTGTCAAGATGGTGTAATAGTTTAATCTACCGATGGAGAGTAGGGCTTATTCCTCAAGGAGTTGTGTGTTATTGATTTGTAGATGCTGGAGAGTTGATGATAATGAGGAGAGAATGGGACGAACATCTATCCGGATAGATGATCCAGCAACGCTGATTTATATACAGATGGGACCAAGAGGAAGCTGACGCCATACACCTCATCATCACGACGCTTGCTCCCAAGTTTGCCCTTCACCCAGAACCGTACGACTCAAGAAATTCACTTATTAACCATCCACATTACTCCCTAGCTGTCAGCTAAGGGACGTCATGAGTCACAGGCTCACAGCGAGGCTCCTGTGACGAGTACAGACTATTGCATTATCACTGCCCAAACCCCAAATCTGGCGAATGCCCTCTTTAGATTACTTTAGCAAAGGAAGCCACTGCGGGTTGCCCCTCGTTATACAGAGCAAGAGCTACTAAGCTCACTATGTTTGCGCGGCCAAGGCCGGATTGTTATACCCAGTGCTCCCTCACTGACTCCATTTCACAAACGACTTGACGGGTGATGCTGCCCTCAGAGAAGAGAGTTGATATCCTTACCAGCCTCCCAATATATGGCTTATCTATTACTCACCGAGCAGCTACCTACTTACGACAGGTAAGGCTAAACGTCACTCCAAGTTTGGATCTCCAGCGCAGGATCCGGAGCAGAGGGGGTTTGGTTTTCCGTCTAATCGCCCCTCATCACAACCGCGCTCTCGGATGATGACAACGCGATGATTGAGCAAAACGCAACATCACCTCTCCCGGGTGGCGGCCAAGCGGCTTCTGAGTTAACATGAAGCCCCAGACAGGAGAGATTCGCAGCCTATTTAAATCTCCGTCCGCTCAGCTGGTCTGGGTGTCATCTTGACGACCACCGACCGCTGCTAAGACCATTCCCACTCCCACGCCGCAATCTACGACAACCATCATCAGCTGTACCCAACATGCCTCAAAACCACTCTAGGGGCAAGCCAGCCCGTGCCAGACCGTAGGCCCAGCCGTCGTCATCCGCGTCCGGCTACTGGCGACGCTTGAGTTAGAGCTGCGCCAAGCACTACACTTACAACTGGGACTTCGATCTAAATTGTTGTCGGTGTGGGGCGGCGAAGCCAGGGACCTAGCCGTGTTCTTCGGACTTCCTTGACACCACGCACCCAATGGAAGGCTGGCTGAGTGTTGCGCCTAACCGAGGATAGGATCGCCGACGGACAGGCGCGCCTTGCTATAATTCGGCGAGGATACTACCGCTAGATAGTCCCTTCAATTCCACGTCTCATTTCTTAATATCCAAGCCTTTGTGCATTTTTACACACCCGCCTGATTGTCTTGTGATGATGACTTAAAGCCCCTCGCCTAGGAAGTATTCCAACGAAACTAAATTCGAGCGCTTTCTCATACCGAGCGCAAACCTGTCTCAAGTACCCAAAGATCATCTTCACCTTAAAACCTTAAGGCTTTTAACAGTCTTCCTATCATAGCTCATCCGTTACTCACGAGGTGGCGACAGAGAAGGCCAATTATCACTCCGTATCGAATACTCAGGTAACGAAGGATCCTAGACAAAGGCGGTTGAATTAGTCAGTCGAGTCAGAGGCCTCTCCGTTACAAAGGCGGTCTTGGATAGTGACAGCACAATGACCGAGCAAAGCGTAACTTCCCCAGGGAGCTATGGTAACAGCTAAGCGGCTGCTGGGTTAGTGAGAAGCCCCAAGAGGGGGCCTCGCGGCCTATTTAAGAAAACGGCCCCCCTCCCATCAGCCGGTCCGGTGCAATTCCAACGACCACCGCTACAACGCCAACCGTTCTCATCGCCAACAGCAATCATTGTCACCGTCCTCATCGCCACACTACAATCTGCTATCACACCGCTCATCAACCAAGCCTTACGCGCCATGCCTCAAGACGACTCGGGCAAGTCGGCGCCTCCTCCCCAACCGCCGCCTTCCTGGCAATGTGGTAGTAGTAGGTGCTGCAACTTCTACATTTTCAGCGAGTATTGGCGGGAAATTTGTCCGCACTGCTTTGAGCCGAGGCAGCGTGCCTAGGGGCATTACTCAGCAGTGTTCAACACAATTTCCCGCAGGGAATAACGAATGGTTACCTACTCCTAGGTTCCCTCCTACCTACCTTAGATAGCTGGCACTACCACATTCCCAGCCTGACGACGGTACCATCGCCGGCCACCAAAATTCCACGTCTTACACACCCTCCTCAATGTGTCCGAGCCCTTTGTGCTATTTTTAACCGCCGCAGTCTTTGTCTTCCATGGACAGACACTCCCACGCCTCTTTGTGTTCTTCTCTTTCAAGCACGCGATGCATGAGAGATCCTCTTGGCTCACAGATGCCACAATGGAAGTTGGACAAAGAGCTCGCTGCTAGTAAGAACTGAGCTCTTCGTGGCTTCAGAGGAACCTTGGTCATGGTTAAAATCCGCGCCTGCCCGCCAATCAACGGAGGATCCCATTGCTAGTGACACCCATCCATTCTAGTTTTCTCGTATCACTACTAGCCCGATTCTAGATTCAACACCAACCTCATTCGTTTCTTACCACTCATTCAACAAGCATGTCATTCTTTTCTTGTTTCAACTCAAAGGAGACGACGCAGGCCGCCGTCGGACCTCGGCCCGTGCCAGGCCCCTGGTCCTGCCCCCTCCGGCGGTGCGGCTACCAGTACAACCACGAAGAGTTTCAGAACTGCGCAAGGTGCGGCGCCGATAGGGAGAAGATTTCAATTATTTAAACAGATCTTAGCAGCAGCTGTAGGGGGGTGAATCCGGCAGAGCCGGACGGAAGCTGCTTATTAGGGCAGGGAACGACAGGGAGTCAAATAAAAGAGGAAGGGACTTGGAGGCACTCGACGAGCAGCTCGAAAGTAGTAAGAATTGCGGAGCGGATTGCCTTTCTTGAAGCCAATCGAGCGGTGACAATAACACAGCGCCTCCTCAATCAAGAATGACAACGCATTTTGTGTTTAATAGCACTCGACTCTGCTCTGGCTGGGACACCCTACCTATTACTGCCTTGTCATGAAAACGCCTCTCTCGAGCTCACGATAAGCAGTATTATTCACAACTCCACCATTTCTCCCCTCTCGCATTTCTTCTCCCCCATTTGAGTTCGTCCTCCTCCAGACGGCGAGACGCCTCAGGAGGCTGTCGGCCTGGGCCGAGAGCCCTGCTTGCCTGAGGATGTAAACAGAGACGTATGTAAGCGTGTATACGTGTGTTTGAGTGATTTTGCGGAGCTTTGTCGGCAATAGACTGTGTTAGCATCAATAGACTGTGTTAACAGGCTTGAGACGGTTCGACGGGGCCGTGAACTGGAAGATGAAGAGGAGGGGAGGGGAGGGGAGTCACGGCTGCTGGAGAATATTCAGACACGCAATGAACTGATGACTGAAGAGTCCATCGTGACTATGTATTCAACGTGACGGGTCGTCGCAAATTTGCAGCAGTAATTATGCCGCGGTGCCCATTCTGTACTCTGTCGCCCCGGAGTGATTCATAAAGCCAGTCCGGGATAGGGAAAGAGAAGGGGAAGGGGGCAAGGGGGAGCTTGAGGGGAAGTGAACAACAGAAGGCGGCAGGTGAGTGGGAGAGTCGGACCCAGAGGAGAAGAGAGCTAAAGGAACGTGAGATGACGATAAGGGGGGAGAATGAAAATAAGGGACTTACGATATAGCACGGGAAAGAGGAATGCAAAGTAGGTTAGACGGCCCAGTTTCGTTGCCTGGACAGACGATGCTTCTGAGGTAGTGGAATCTTGTCGGAGCTCACCTACCATTGTGCGGCACGGCTCGGAGTCCATTGACCAAGCCGACCCCGAAGACAACGATTGAGCACCAACTTGCAGTGAACCAACTTGCAGAGGACCAACTCCGCCTTGTCATTCCTGGGCGAGCACATGTGTCCGCTTGAGCAACAACTTCCTGTTATAGCTGCCCTGTTGGCTCCTTCTCTGGGCCGAGTAACTTCTGATGTTGGCTTGGCTGCATCGTCGATGCGTCCTCGCATGGCTGTCCTCTTCAGTTCCGCCAACCGTTTTTACTCACTACTACGGTTTACCGGTGAAATGGCCAATGCCTGGGCGTGAGGGAGGCAAGAGGAGAGTAAGCGGTTCTTCTTGCTCTATAAATAGTACATACCTACTGACCCCTTCGCTGTTCTGATGGGTTTGAAGCTTGCTACCACATCCGTACGGTTCTTCCACATCAGCTCTTCCGACAGCGATTATCTGCCTCGAAACAACCACCATCCATTTTGCTCCCTACGGTCCTCCCACATCAGCTTTTCCCATGGCGATTGTCTACTTCGAAACAACCACCATCAATTTTCCCACTTACCTACGCCTACATACCATCATGTCCTCTCGCAGCACACACATCATCAGTGCTATCGCTCCCAACATGCCTTCTTCCTCGGACAAGAGCGGCGGAGCCGCACAGCCCGCACCGGCGCCTACCTCCGCCGACAATACCTGGACATGTAAGGGTTGCTATTGGGGACTCAACCCAGTGTCGACCACGGAATTCCAGAAGTGCGGCGAGGATAGGGTGGTCGTCATCTCATGAACAAGCCCGCAGAGGCCGTCCGGAAGGCCAGAGGTCGCGTTGATGTGGGGTTGGCACTAGCATCAGGGGGAGGCTTCCAGTTTGAGATAGGGTAGGAGGATAATTAGGCACTAGTACTAGTCTCAAATAAGATCTACATCATCCAGTCGCAAATGTCACCAAAAAAAAAGAAAAAATCGTCTTCCACTCCTCCCCCCAAGACCGGACGCTGCGTCATCATCACCCGTCGGCATGTCCATGTCGCATCGTCAAGCCAGTGAGTGAACTGCCGTACTCTCATTTCCTCCTGAACCTCAGCAATCCGTCCTTGTCCTCCTCGAGCTGCACGAACGTTTCGCGAGCCACCCTGTCGACGCTGTCGCTGCTCAGCGGCGACGCCGCGGCCAGCAGCTCGCTCCTCTCGCCGTCGCTCCACCCTTCCATGCCGAGCAGCATGGGCGCGACCATCGAGTCCTTGAGGAGCGGCACCCGGCGGTTGTGCCAGACGGCGCAGGCGACTAGCACGACCGTCAAGGCCACCTCGACGGCGGGGAGGGTCGCCCACCCCCACTCGACGACGATGTAGGTCTCGGACAGGTAGCCTCGCCCGGCCACGGCAGCGGCCTCGAGATTGTCGCCCGACTCGTTGAACCGCATCTGGTTGGTGATCGCCGTGGCGATGCTCTGCAGGGTTTGGTTGAAATCCTCGCGGAAGAGGGCGGGGATGACGGGGTCGTAGTCGCCCAGGAACATCTCCACCGGGCTGTTCCCCCTCGAGAAGACGGTGAAGTTCTTAGGCAGCATCTTGAGTACAATGCTCATGACGTAGTCCACTTTATACAACGTCATTTCGGGGATGAAGTACTTATTTCCAGCCATGTCGTTGTAACTGATCATCTCCTTCGTGGGGTAATTGTACGAGATGTCTTTGTAACCGACGCCCGGGCCGGCCCGCAGGTACTCGTGCGAGCTCTCGTTGATGCTGAGTCCGTTCCGGTTGACTTTGACGCCCTTGTAGGTTCGGACGCAATAGCCAAACTTGGCCTTGAAGAAGTCCATATCCGAATCAACCAACTGGACCCCGCCGTCCGGTCTCAACCGGAATTTAGCGGATCCATTACGTCGAGCCCTACCCACCAGCAGGTAGGCCTGATAAGCTGTCTCGTTCCTAGCGACGGGCTCAAATTCGCTGTCGAAGTCTGAGAAAAATCCCGGAATCCGCTCGATCTCGCCCACCGGCGAGAACAGACCTCGAAAGAAGAATGACGTTTCGAACGGCGGGAACAGACGGGCGGGGTCGCTGCTTTTATGTGAATATGTGCAGTTAAGCCACGAGAGTAATCCCATATAATCTGGATTGCACGAGAGATTCCAGCCGTTTGTGGGTTCCCCCCATGCGTAGGTGGAATTGGAGTAGGGATCACCCAGTCTACCGTTCTTGCCAGGATCATAACTGTCTGGCCTTGAGAACACCTCGGGCACTGCGGTGGAACCGCTTGACGATGCCACGCAGATCGGATCCTCAGGCAATGTGCAGTTGCGCTCTATGCTTGCGGTGACATTTTCGAAGTCGACGCAGTAGGCCACAGTTCGGATGTCCGGCCACTGGCAGTGAGTGGCGGGAGGAGGGCAGATAAATGACGGTTCGGTTCCACCATTAAGAAGCGCCGAGACGGCCGATCGGATCATCGAATCCGGAGTCTCGACTCCCTGCAAATACGAGTACCCTAGTGACGGCCGTATTAGTGTCTGGTTGAAGTGGTATCGGCGGCAAAGGGCAAAGGCTTCCTCGCAGCAAGAAAAGACCTACAGTGAAATTCAGGACGTGAAAAGTTGTAGTTAGTGCTATAGTTCGTGGCGTATCCGGTGGTGATATTCAAATCTTCTATGAGAGTGTCTCTCATTGGGAAGTTGAGAACCTGCTGGGCAGCTGTGTCGATTGCGACAGCCTTTGGTCTTGTCAGCTCAACATGCAGTGCAAGTGGCTCTCAATTTGTAGGTAGGTAGGTACACTAACCAACAGCATGACTGTGATGAAGCCGAGAGTGATGAAAGACGCGGACAGAAACGCGTGGCTGAAAAGCAGGTTCAAGGAGCCCCATGGACCCCGACTGGCTTCGTCGTATAAGGTCAGGAATTGCAGGCGTCGCCTGCGATCCATAAAAAAGCGCCACTTCATCTGGCTGATGCAGGTCGATGCCGGCACCATGATGGACGCCTTCGCCAAGGTGACGATCAAGGCAACCACGGAGTTGGGGTTGAGATCATGCTTCCAGGCTGCAAGGGGTGTGTTGTGTATGGACATCAGGAACCATCCCAGTACGCCGATGCAGGCGACTCCAACCAGGCTGGCAACGATCTCGCTCGTCCACCACCAGTTGCGAGGACGCAGCTTCTTCCACCAGGACGACCACCCGGAGCGCGCTGGCTCGGTGGATTTGGAGCCATCTTCTTGATTCCCCGGGCGCAACCATGAGCCCCTGGCTGACTTTCGGAGCCGCCAGAAGCCTAGCTTGGAGGAGCAGTACCTGTTGGACCGCCGGATCGAGCTGTTTAGAACCGGCGATGGCCTTGCTGACGGCGCAGATTCGCCTAACCGAGAACAAAGCTCAACGTCGCTAGCGTATCCAGGGGTGCAGGCTCCGTCTTGATGTGGCAATCGAAAAGGAGCGGGCGATCGTAGGCGCAGGTCCGGCGATAGCGACGGGTCTGGGGAGGACCGGAAGAGCGGTGGATCTGGCGAGGGCAACGGATCCGGCGAGGCGAGGGGACTTCGTGATCGCAGTGGCTCCATGTTGGCTGCGTCTGACATACTTAGGAGGTCGAGGATGTGTGACTTCGCCCATTCGCGTAGTGGGAGTGCGAGTGCGAGTGAATGTACTGGGATGACCGGGTGATGATATGCTAGGTGGAACCTCTGCGGGAAACGAGATGTCAGTCCTACATGAACTGTTTCACGAAGTAGTACGAAACAAGATATGTACCCAGGTACTTAACCGCTCACACCGTCGAACAACAAATAGCGGTACTCCACACAACCGGCACCTGTTCCCTTCTTTCCGCGGGAGTGGCAATTGGCTACCTCAGAGAGGGGTTCTGGAAGGGGGGTCTGTTGGCATGAAGCACAAATTTTGGGGGCCGGGAACCTGCATGGCACGAAAACGCAACGCAGGCATTACTGGCTGCGGCGGTTGCCCCCTGCGGCGGTTCGATCAGGGAATATGCAGATTCAAGCCGTGTTGAACGCAAGGAATCGCAGAATGGGGTAAACGCGGCGCGTAATTTTCGGTTGTCACAGATAAGAGAACGACATGGGCGGCAAGGTGATGTGTTGGACAGGAGAGGGGTCTGGGCAAGTGAAGGCGCGCTCGCTCGCAATGGGTCACCCAGTCCCGAGAACCGCACCACTCAACTGGAGGTTTGAAGGCACCAAGCACCGACCCAGCGGAAGGAAGTTAGCCAGAAGCTCACTTTATATGTGAAGCCGGATACCGATATCGGCGGACGGCAGATACCTTAAAGAAAATCTAGGCCGCAAAGATGAAAGTCTGATTATCATCACGCAAAAAGTCTGATTATCATCACGCAAAGCCGACGATGGGGGACTCCGGAGCGAACTGTTTTCGATGCGGCTGAACTGTACCAACCTGACCCAGGTATCTATGAAT
>PYST01000493.1:0-22315 GCA_003049485.1 Ophioceras dolichostomum
TTTGTTGAGGTGGGAAATTTGGTTGGGGCAGATCATATGATACTGCACCGTTTCTAGGGCTGCACCGGTTCTAGGGTGGCCACGTTACAAGGTAATGGAGGGCTGCGGTCGTCTGAGAGGAACATCACTGACCTCCGCTGACCCCTTGGCATTCTTGGTCCAGTCAAGCAACATTTCAAGGCTGTAGTAATCGCCCAGGCCGTACATAATTTGGTGCTTACTATGGGCTACCAGACTCGTCCTGTTGCCGTGTCGTGCCCTCTCCGTCGCCTGAGAGAGGAACTTGAGATAGCCAACAACAGGCAGTGCCTGTTCGGAGAGATGCGAGACTGTGGCCACCACTATCCGGCCGGCCCTGTAAGAAGAGAACTGGGTCGGGCGGAGTTCGATGCCCCCTTGGCACTTGGCACTTGGCACTTGGCAAGACCGCGCAACCACTAGAGGACTCTGCAAAAGATACAGTTTGCGATTGCTCTCCGTCGCTTCGAGTTTGTTTGTAAGTCCTCTCTCGTCTCTAGATCTCGGCCGCAGCTTCGACCGGATGTCCACCTGCTGCTCCACATATCCCACCGTGACCCACCAGCCGAGGATCTACTTTTGACCCTGATGGGGTCCCTTTTGAGTTGACGAGCAGCCCGGAGCAAGAAGCGAGTCGATCCACTCGTCTTGACCATAGTTCGGGCTGCCAAAAGATGCTTCAAGTAAGGTACCGATGGATGGGGCTCTTCCATAGCAGGAGTCTTCAAGGACAGATATATCGTGATCTGTCGCTTTGCACGCAACGGCCGGACTCTCGAGCTTCGAGAAGAACCTCATCTGGACCATCGCCGCCGCCCCGGATGAACGCAGCGCGGCTACAGAGATACATTTATATTGAGGAGTATCCTGGTGACTAGCCTAGACCTGTCCTGCGTTGGCCCGACCTCGCCTCACTGGCCACCCACAAAGACGGCCTCACAAACCTGCATCTTCAGCAGTTCACGTCAACCATTACTGAGTGATGATTGATGATTACTTCCTGGGAATAGTCGCCAAGCTGTTAGACTTAAACTGTGCCGCCAACACCATAAGCGGCTCTCGGCAACAGTGAGCCAGTGAGCCGGCTTTGGAGGTCTTCAGAGGCCACTTTTCCGGACCTCAGCGGTCCCGCGCCGCAGCCGCCAAGAAGAATCCGGGGTGGGTCGGAGTCTTGGCCCGCGTGCGAGTGTTCGCTTCCACCACCCCGGGTAGACACCACTTGGGGAGCACAGCTACGGCGTCGAGAGGCACAAGCGGATAGAACGGCAGTTGGGAATGCCGCCCGCCTCCCAGACCGGAAACCCCAGAAACTCCAGAAAGTCCGACTAGGAAACCAGAACTACAAACCCCACCATACCTATCAAGACGACACATGTCTTCGTATCAACTCCTGGCAAGAGGAGAACAACAAGAAGAAAGCAGACAATGGCAAGCGTACGGCCGTGTGGACCTGAGGAATACCACGCAGACATTAAAGGACATCACCAAGCCTCGGCGAAGTGATTGAGCCACAGTACAACCTCCGGCGTAGCATCACCTTCTTCCTAGGTAGGCGCCAATCGGGTCCTCGCTCGGTCGGGTCGAGGTTCAGGTCCAGCGTCTTGGCGATGGCCACGGCGGAGCAGGACGGGGCCCAGATGCTCGTTGGCTCGGCCACGACGAAGCTGTGCGGCGGCGTCTCTAGGAGGAGCAGGCAAAGTTGCAGCAGTGACAGGCGGAGAGCCGACTGGCGCGGTGGAAGCTGCGCTGCGCGATGGCCTAGAGGTCCTCGGTGGGTACCTGGAGGTAGCCTTGCGACACGCTGAGGCGGATGTCGTCCTGTCATATGGCCTCGTCGCATATGAGGGTCTGGATAGGCACTGGTGCGGCAGGGCTCGGAGGCTGGGTGCTGCGACTCGTGGGCCTCCTGCGTCTTGATGTCGTCCACCACCTTGCGGAAGTCGAGGCGGTAGATCGAGTACGTGTCTTGGGTGTCATACTAGTGCCAGAGGAGGTGGGAAGGGATCGGACTCGCCGGAGAGGCCGATCCACTGCTTCGAAAAGCCCTTTCTTGACTCCAGAGAGAACTCAACAACAGGGCAGTCCGAGGTCTTTTGCTGTTTTTGCCGGTTTGTCTGGTGGAATAGATCGACTGCCCTCTGATCTACAGTCCGCCCGGGTCCAGGGGATGATGGGTCGGGTCGTGCCTGCGGATGGCGGATAGGAGGCCAAGATGCGGCGCTCGATGACGACTCGCTCGGCGAGAGCGTGGTGGCAGCGGTCCATGGCCATGAGGCTCATCTCAACGGATTCATGTTGCTGCAGTCACTGGCTATGGGTGAGAGGGCGCCCACGTCGAGTAGGAACCAGCCGTCCTGGTCGCCAGCAGCCCGCCCAAGGATGTAAGCCAGCGACTAGATGACGATCATTGTGGTGGGCCGTTGTCGTTTAGCGCTCTAGTGCCGAGTGCGCAGGTAAGTGTCTGCCAGTTGGAGTTCAGTGGTTGAGGCGGTGGCTGGCATTTGTGCCGGGCCCTCGTCGCTCGCTGTGTGTGTGCACCTTCCCTACAGCGATGCTCTTTTCGCTTGTCCCAAACCTCAAAAGAAAGACGCGATGGGCGTTGAGCGGAAGACATCGCTCGTTCAAGAAGAAGCTACTAGTTCTCGAATGGGGCCTTATCAAAGGCGATATACGTTAAATTGAAGTTGTCACAGTCTGGGCGACATCTCGGGGGATTTCCAGCGGATTCTCGTGCGTACTGCTGGCCCCACTGAGCTCCAGTGGGCAACAACATCAATACCCCGCCCATCCTCTCTGGGCCCTGACCCAAAGCCGAACCGACGGCCCCCGCAAGGCGATGCAGCTCAACTTGCTTGGCTTTTTGCCTCCACACACTCTTCGTGTGTATTCGTTGCTATTAGTACCTCACGAACTGGGAAGTTCGCGATTAAGGTTTTGACTATTCAGCTCATGAAAGAAGTCAGAAAACGTGGAAAAGCAATCATCACGAGCGTCGGCTCAGCGCAACGGCTGGTGATTGTTGGACGACGGGTTTCCGACTTCCGATGATATTCACGCGTACAAGAGCGAGGACGCCCGGTCTGCACCGATATTCGGAAGGGGAGCCGATGCCTCCGCATAACTCCGGGATGACGGGATGTGAGACATACCGAGGTGGCATCTGGCTCCCCGGGGTCATGTCCGAGTTTGTGGACACTGGATCCGGCTCCGGTTCCGGCTCGCCTCGCCGTTCGGTTCCGCTAAGGCACGGCAGAAACTCCTCCTAAGCTACCAGCAAGCAGCCTACACTGTTAAACAGTGATGACGACTGGGCCGTGAAGGGGGCAAGACGAAGTAAGGCAGCAGGCTAAATCCATATAAGTTGAACGAAAAGATACCTCGTGGCACTCGCATGTGTCTTTCATCAGCCAAAGCGTTGCAATGCGTACCTCCCTGTTAGGTAGGAGCCCGGGTGCCTGGGATACCTACCGGCAAAGTGCCGATTGAAGCTCTAGCTCAGTTCTGCCTCGAAAATCCGGCAGCAGAGAGGACGTTATCTCAACAGCTTTTCTCTTATCTCAACGCCGCTTCAGCCGCACATGTGATGTGTGTGGGAAGAACTGCCACACACCCACGCATACGCGTACACATCCTGGCAAATAAAAGGATCGATACTGGGCGCAGGAGAAAGAGGGGCATTCCTAGGCAGGCACCTGGGCAGGTAGGTAGCGTAGCCTGTGTTACGACCAATAAAAGACTCATATATTCCCTGCAGAGATATTTACATCTCTTAAATTACTACCTGTCTACCTTACTTACTTTACGCAAAGAAAAGTGAGGTGACCGACCGCAGTTGAAGTCGGATTCGACCATCACGATCATCATCACAATGAGCAGATCCACCGCACCCCAACAACCCCAACAACCCCACGAAAGCACCCCTCTCCTCCCACACCCCCACGACAATGGAGAGAACCACCCGCATCTCCGACCCAGACAGCACTCCCACACCTACGACGCAGACGTAGAATCCCTCCTCTCCTCCGCGCTCTCAAAACCCGAGCGCGCCCTGCACTCCACCCCCCTAGGTGAGCGCCTCCCCTACAATGGCTACATCACAATCGACTGGCTGCACGGCCTGGTGACCGACTCGCTGCGTCGACGTGCTCTGCGCGCCCGTACTTCTCCCTTTCCCTCTTACAGCCACAGCCACAGCCACAGCCGCTCCCGCCTAAGATACCTCCTCACCGTCCTCGGCGCCCGCCTCGCCTGCGCATGGGACGCAGCGCAGGGCTGGGTCGTCGCCGCGCTGGTGGGGCTGCTGACGGCGCTGGTGGCGGCCGGGGTGGACGTCGCTGTCGCGACGGTGGCGGACTGGAAGGAAGGGTTCTGCGGCGCAGCGATGTCGGGCGGAGGGGGGTGGGGGTGGTGGTTCCTGGACCGGCGGAGCTGCGGGGAGCAGAACTGGATGCACTGGGGGGCGGGGAGCTGGGGCGGGCGGTATGCGGTTTATGTGGGCGTTGCGCTGGTGTATGGCGTTATTGCTGGGGGCGTGACGCTTACCACTAGGACGGAGCTGCCTGTTGTGGAGGACGATCGCAGCGGCGACGATGGTGACGATGGTGGCGATGAGTTTGCTGTCAGTGGTGATGATGGAATCAATCCTCGGCCTCGACCTGCCGCTGCGGAGGCGAAGATCATGTACATGGCCGCTGGGAGCGGCATACCGGAGATCAAGACGATCCTGTCCGGGTTCGTGATCCCACGGTTTCTTAGTATGCGGGTGTTGGCCGTGAAGGCCGTGGGGGCGACGTTCGCGGTCGCGACGGGCATGTGTCTAGGCAAGGAAGGGCCCTTCGTGCACATCTCCTCGTGCGTTGGCTGGCTCGTCGCGAGCAGGTTCCAGAAGTACCGCGAGAACGAGCGCAAGATGCGCGAGATGCTCAGCGTGGCGTGCTCGTCGGGCCTGTCGGTCGCGTTCGGGGCGCCGATCGGGGGCGTGCTGTTTAGCTATGAGGTGCGGACTGTTTCCCTCCCCTATGTTTGTAAGTTTTCGGGCCTACGGAGCTGACATGAATACTTATTTTTGGCGTTGTAACAGGAAATAAGTACCTTCTTCCCCCGCCGCGTGATGTGGAAGGCCTTCCTGTGCTCGCTCGTCGCGGCCGTGTCCCTCAAGCAGCTCAATCCGATGGGCACGGGCAAGCTGGTGCTGTTCGAGACGAATTACGGCGTCGATTACGAGCCGCTGCACTACATTGTCTTCGTGTTTCTGGGCCTCTGCGGCGGCGTCTTCGGCGGCATTTTCTGCCAGGCCAACTTCCTGTGGGCGAAGCTCTTCCGCCAGCGCTTTGCCATCATCAACAATCACCCGGTGCTGGAGGTCTCGCTCGTCGTGCTGGCCACGGCGCTGGTGCAGTTCCCGAACCGGCTCGTGCGCAGCACGGGTGATGTCGTGGTGGCTGAGCTGTTGGTCGACTGTCGGACCGAGCGGCCCCAAGCGTCGTCGTGGATCTGCCGCCAGGAGGCGAGGGATGATAAGGGCGCGTATATGGCGTGGCTTGCGACCGGCACGCTGACTAAGTTGGTTCTCACCATCATTACGTTCGGCTGCAAAGTGCCATCTGGAATCATCATCCCGGCGCTGGACGCTGGTGCCTTGTTCGGGCGGCTGACAGCCCAGGTCCTGTTGCTGATGGGCCTGGGCGGCAGTCTCGGGGATGTGTCGCCAGGAATATTCGCCATGGTCGGCTCGGCGGCGTTCCTGGCTGGGGTGTCTCGCATGACGGTCAGCCTGGCGGTGATCATGTTCGAGCTCACGGGCGAGGTCAACTTCGTGCCGCCATTCATGGTGGCCATCCTGACATCTAAGTGGGTAGCCGACTCAATCAGCGCCGAGTCGGTCTACGACCTGGCGCAGCACCTGCTAGGACACCCGTTTCTCGATGCCGAGCACGCGCTGGCTGTCGTGGCGGATGCGCAGATTCCTCACGACTCTGATGACGACGAAGACGGGGACGATGCCAACGGCGGCGGCACTGCGAGGAAGCGGAAGGGAACGATTGAGGATTTGATCCCGCCCCGCGCGACCATGGAGGAGATCACGCTGCACACAGGGCCGAACTTCCGTGCTACCAAGGCGACGTTGCGCACGAAGTTGGCTCGCCTCAAGTCGCGTGGTCTGATGGACGCGGGGCTGGTGTTAGTGAACGACAAGGGGATCTGCCACGGTTACCTGCCCGAGGCGGAGCTCGAGTTCGCGCTCGACGCCTTGGACAAGCTGAAGCAGCAGGACCGCAGCTCTGGTGATGATGCGACGGCGCAGGGGCACGACGACGACGACGACAACGATGAGGAGGAGGTCAACCTGGTCGAAGGACTGGTGGCTGAGTTCGTCGATCGTTGTCCGCTGACGGTTATGTCTAAGGCGCCTGTCGAGTACGCGGTCGAGATGTTCGGCAAGCTTGGGTTGAGGTATCTGATCGTTGTGGAGGAGGAGACTGCTAATGTGCTGGGCGTCGTGATTAAGAAGCGACTGGTTAGCTATTTAGATGCGCTAAGAGGGAGGTGATGAGCAGCGCAGGCAGTGGTGGCGTTTTCTGCAATGAAGTTCTCTGTCCTCGCAAGATCGCTAGATGCCCATATCCGTGTCTATCGCTTGGCATTGTTACTGTTTGTAATGTGTCCATCAAACCACTCGTCGTCTCCATTTGGCAGGCTGAGCACTGTACCGAGGAAGGCAATTCAAAGTTGTAGAGTACCGCCGAGCGCTTGCACAATGTTCGAGATCGATGGATTATTGATCCGTCCGATGGAGTACCACTGGGGCCTCCGATCGACGACGGGGTTCTCCAAAGGTAGGTATATACAGCTACCCAGCAACGCCAGGTGTAGCATGTCCGTATCCCGAGCCCTTCGTGGTCAGCCTGTTGGCCATGTTTTCGTAGTCCCTCCTCAATTGCTCCTTGCCCCGCCCTTGGCTTCCCTCAGTTCGTTCATCTTGGCCACCCGGAGCTTGAACTCCTCGTATTGGCACTTCTCATAGCTGTGTCTCTCGGTCTAGGGATCGGTCGGTCGGGAGCGGGGGTTAGCAAGTCGTGCTCTTCATCTAAATTCCTGCCTCGGTCCGGCGATGCAGGCCGACGGGGTCATTCGGGAGAGTGGTAGGGGTCGTACTTCGCACTTCCACGGCAGGAAGTATTCCTCCTTCCGGCACCGGTTGAGCGGGATCAGCAGATTCGCGCAGCTGTCTCGGTACTGTACAGGGACCATCGCCTCGCGCATCTCCTCTCGGGTCGCCTCTGTTTGTGTAAACCGGCGGGAAATTAGTATTGGATCGGGGCCAACCTCTGGTCGGGCACCAGGAGATGGTCGGCAAAGAGGAATTGAAGATTGAAGGGGAGAACAATGGGGTCACGTACTGCGCGGCGCCTCTGCTGTGGCATGGGCCATCTTCAAAGTGCAATTGAGCAGACGTAGGTGGACAATTGCGGTTGGTTTCGCGGATTTGCTGGTCGTCGTCAAGTCTGGAGCTTGAGATCGTCTTCCCCGAGGTTTCGGATCGTCGCGGACGCACGTGACTGTGACCCCACTTCCATCACCGAACGGCACATCTGGCCAATGGAGATGGAGAGATTTCTCACTACTCATTCCTCTTTCACGCCGATAATGCCTCCATTGCTGGAACGGAGTTCGTCCGTTGCTAGAAGCTTTGGCTATTCTCTCGCCTCTAGATGGGCGACGTGCTCACTCCCGTCCGTCAAAACGAGGGGCGTGAGCTCGAGTTGTGCCAGCAATGCCCCGCCAAAAAAGGGTCTCGACCTGCCTTATCGGCGATCCCTTCCCGGCTCTGCACCCGTTGAGATCGCTGTCTTGTCGCGGACGCCATGTTTCTTCTTCTCTTTTCCCTCCCCTTTTCTTTGAATTCGATCTCTAATTATCTACCCTCTGCAATTACTGATTCGCTCAGCGCGATGTCTTACGGCGGCGATGGGCGCCATTTCCAGCGCGAGCACCAGTCATCAGCCAGCCCAGCCAGCATCACGTTGAGGACAGCTCTCTGATCGTTCCGACATACAATGTGTTGCCCGGCTTTGATCTTAATCCAGTCTTACATCATGTTCCCATTCCACCGGCCAACTTTGGCAGGTGCCTACCAGCACTTACCATGCTGCGCGACAAGTATCGCCTACCCTCCTTCTGTGCATCTCCGGATGATGGCGGCTCCCATATTGCCACCCATTTTGCCGGCCAGTTACCTCCCGTTCTTAGAGCCCTGAAGGGTAGCCCATGTTGTATTGGGTGCCGGCTCCACGTGAGCCCCAGATCCTCCTGTGCGGGTTGACGGCAGTTGGTCGAATCTGAGATGGCCTGAAGCTCGGTCGAGCCCGGCTTGATCAAAGGGTATCGATCATAGCCCGTAGATATCCGGGAAGCTTCTAGCCAGCTTAAGCCTGGAGCTTCGGATGGTGCCGATCGTTGTCGCTGGCGACGCGGGACACGCTACAGCGAGGAAACGGCATGTAGCCTCGCACACTCCGTGTTACAATTCGCCTTCGTATTAATATCCTCACGCCGATTGTATTCTCCGGTCGTCGCAGACGCTGTCAGACATTCTGACATTCTGGCAGGCCAACTCCTCTGCTCATCGCCATCCTCAATTCGTCGCAACGGAGAACAGATGCTTCGTCGAGAGTACTCCACATTCTACCCACCTTCCTAGGTAGTTTATACCATGGTGTCTCTATTTTCTGGCATGGTTGTGCCATAGATTGCGGGGGAAGCGGACCCCCGTCCCCGATTGAGCGTGGCCGTAGATTGCCTGCAGCCAGTCCGGTGATAGATCATCCGGTCCATTTTCCCGTATCTCACAGGTTCTGGCCCAGGTTTTCCCTCCGACCAGAAGCTCCTAAGGCATTGCCTTCTCTGGTATATGTTCTACAGGAGGACCTCACTTCCGGCCGGAATTCATCGTGGGCCTCCTTTTCCCCCTTCTGTCTTGTTTCCTCCCCCAGTCTGGCTCTCCCATTGCCCCGTTTCCAAGATGAAGGGGTTCCTGCAAGCTTCAGCGCTGCTGCCGCTGCTTGCTTGGATTGGAGCCAGGACTGCTTCAGCATCTCTCGCGTTTAGGCCGACGGTACCCAGGCTGCAGGTGCTCGCCGTAGAAACGCAGGTCTCAAATCTGACGGGCAACGGCACCTTCAACCAGCTCATCAATCACAAGGATCCGTCACTGGGCACCTTCCCACAGAGAATATGGTGGAACGCGACGTTTTGGGGAGGTCCTGGATACCCGGTAACATCGCCCGACCCTTTTCAAGCTAACGACGGCGGCCATGGCGATCCGGACAACTGGGCTGATGACATAATGGATTAACCCGTTGCCATAGGTCGTCCTTTTCAACCCTGGTGAGGGAGATGCTGCACCATACACCGGGTATCTAACCGAGCGGGCCATCTCCGGGGCGCATGCCCAGACAATTCGCGCGGCTGTGGTAATGGTTGAACGTTAGCACATAAATTCTAAAGCTCAGTGATGATGATAACGAGGGAGACTGTCTGCTGACTGCTCGGCAGATCGCGACTATGGCGTGTCCGCTCCGAATCCGGTGCAAGACACCAAAGCGTTGCAGTACCTCACTCTCGAGAATTCTGTCCAGGATATGGTGCACTTCGCGCGCACCTGGAAGCTGCCTTTCAACCCGACGGGGGAGAGTAATGCTCCAAAGGCAGTGAGTGATGCAACCTGTCTCCCCTTCCAACACATCACTGCCTCGCCACTTCCACCAATGATTCCTCCAGCGAAGCCCTGAACTAACTTTCGGACGGCTCCCCATTCTCTAGCCGTGGGTGTTCGTGGGCGGCTCCTACACTGGTGCGCTGGCGGCGTGGATCCAGAAGCTGTCACCAGGCACGTTCTGGGCGTACCACTCAAGCAGCGGTCCCGTCGAGGCCATCTACAACTTCTGGCAGTATTTCGTGCCCATCCAGCAGGGCATGCCGAAGAACTGCAGCAAAGACTTCGAGCGCATCACCGCCTACGTCGACCGAACCCTCAGCACCGGATCGGCCGAAGATATCCGGGGACTGAAGGAAATGTTCGGCCTGACGGCTCTGGCGCACGACGATGACTTCGCGGGGTAAGTATGCCCTAGTAGTTCCCACACTGACTCACTTGCATATGTCGAACTTGCTTTTTTGCATACGTCAACTGACTGGAATGGTGGCACCGGTGATACACTATAGAGCGCTCTTGTCGCCGCTCGGGAGGTGGCAGGCAACAGGCATCACAACTGGATACGGGGCGTTTTACCAGATGTGCGATTCGATCGAGGGCTTCGGGCCGGATTCTCCATACATCCAGTTTATGCCTAGTGACGACGGCATCGGCGAGTGGGAGGCGCTCGGCAACTACGCAAACTGGTTCACCACCCGGTTCCTGCGTCGATGTAAGTCCTTTGATCTAATCCCCTCCCTATCTTATCCATGCGTCCCACTGTGACTTCCTTCCTCGAACGCCGCCACACCAGATACCGAGGCTGACGCTGACGGCTGACGCCCACTCACAGTCTGCAGCGAGTATGAGTACCCCGATTGGCAGGCCAACGGCGCCATCGGCTGTTTCGACTCGTACAACCTCAGCAGCCCGTTCTACACGGACTGGACGCCGAACAACACGGCCCCCCGCGCCTGGTTCTGGCAGCTGTGCAACGAGCCCTTCTTCTACTGGCAGACAGGCTCGGTCCCCGCCGGCAGGACGCCCATAGTCTCCCGGTTCGTCACCCCGGAGTACTACCAGCGCCAGTGCGAGCTCTTCTTCCCCAAGCAGGGCGACCTCACGTTCGGCTCTAACAAGGGGGAGACGGCGGAGCTGTTCAACATCCGGACGGGGGGTTGGGACTTCACGGAGGCGAAGCGGATTGTGTGGGTTAACGGGTAAGTTCGGCGCCTTTCCTAAGTTCTTGCTTCCCCTCTTGCCCTTCAAGTCGTTCTCGTCCTGTTCAAAGCTTCCCAGTCCTCCTCCTTACTGACCGATGCCCGACTTTCTTTTCTTCATCTAGCGAGTTCGACCCCTGGCGCACCGCCGGAGTTTCGAGCGACTTCCGCCCGGGTGGTCCGCTCAAGTCGACGCCCGACGCGCCAGTCTTCGTCATACCCGGCGCCACGCACTGCCAGGACCTGCAGATGCGGAACAACGTCAACCCCGGAGTCAAGGCAGTGCAGGATGCGGCTCTCAAGTACGTCAAGGGCTGGATCGACGAGTTCTACGCGTTGAACGGCAAGCCGGGCGTCAAACGGAGCCCTCCTCCGGAAGTCACTGCGAGGAAGCAGCAGCAGAGGAGGTGGTGGGACGCAAGGACTGGATAGGTAAGTAGGTAGTTAAGCTCTCATGCTGCTGTGTGGAACATGCCACCCACCGCTACTACGTATCCAGTTGTCTTCGATCCAGAACGACTGCTGCCTCGGTGAATGCCACCAGTCGTCTCTGGAGGACAAGTTCCCAACCTCCTTCGTGAACGGTCGTGTGACGGCTGCTTATCGTCAGAGCATGAGTGATCTGTCGAGCTATCATTGCCAGTTAGGCCGAACCGATCGAACTCGCGTATGATGCTGGTGCTGACACTGATTGATGCACCCGCCAGCGGGACGGCTAAAATCTTGTTCTATTAGGTCTGTCTGTCTGGCCAGCAGGTACCAACACACGGCAAGTCTTCTTCACCCTTTACCCGCGACTTCCTCTCTGTTGGTGTGTCTTTGAGAGTCCCAATGTTTTCCACCGCTACATAGCTCTGGGTCTTTTTGGAACGAATGCCCTCTCAACTTCCCTGCGTAAGGAGCCATCGGACTAGCAATGTCCCCATACCCCATGCGCGCTGCGTCGTTTAGGGGACCTGAGGGTTTGGGAGTCCTGCATGCGGCGGCCACTCAAGGTACGCCCTCAATCAGCCACTCCCGGACTTGCCTGCCTTCGTAGGCGTGCTTCTACCGCTCGAGCCAAAGCTGGAAGGTGTGGTCCGACCGCTCGAGGTGGGTGTCCCAGAAGCCTGCTTCGTGACCGATGAAGTCGAGGCAGCACTACTGGCAACCACCCGCTTCGCGGGAGCCGGCCGAGTGGGTAGCGACTTCGAAGTACTGGTCGCTTGAGGCTTGGCGTTGTTGGCCGTCGGCAGAGCCTTTGCGGGTTGCTTGGTGGTGGTGGTGGTGGTGGTCGACTGGAGCGGCTGCTTCGAGACGGACCTGACGGCTGCTGACGACGACGACGATTTCGGCCCAACACCACTTAGGGCTCTGTTCTTCTCTGACTGATCGCTTCCCCCGGACCCCGACCCTTCTGGGTAAGCGTCCGCCGCGAGGCCTTGCTCTCGATGCTTGTTCATGTCCACCGCACCTGGCGGAATTGGGATAGCGTTGGCGGCGTGTGGGATTGGGAGCAATTGGCCTGCCAACGGAGTTTTGATGGATTGTCAGCATGTTAGCCGGCTCCCAACCTACTAGCAGAGCACCCACTCAGGGGATGCGGCGGCTCCTACTGCTAGCGGTAGCCTTACTCACCTGACTTGTTATAAAACCTCTCAACGTAGTCGGGAGCGAAGCGGAACCACTGCCAGCTGGGTGGATTGCCCTTCCGGAACACGGGAAATCCCGGCTGGTGGTGGTCGCCCTCCCGCTTGGAGTCGGGGTAGAACCAGGGGTTGTCCGTGAAGCGCAGCGTTTCCAGGCGGAAGCCGGCCTCCGCCTCCTTCTCCGCCGACGCCCAGTCGCTGGCAAAGCTGTCCAGATCGAGCGGTGTCTTGATAGCCCCTCCGCCGGTGATGAAGCAGTTGAGGAAGTGGCCGAGCTCGTGGACGAGGGTCGTGACCAGCTGGAAGTAGAAGAACTTCTTGTCGTTGGGGTGTTCGTGGGAGCTCTTCAGCGAGTCGACATAGTAGGTAAGATCTGAGGTGGGTAATAGTAAGTAGAGGGGAAAGTAGACCCCCACGACAACATTAGCGGAGGTTGTTGCACGGGTACTAGAAAGGGGTCAGGGCGTTGAATCGACTTTGTGAGGGGAGTCGTGGTGTAATGGAGAAGACTCACCTCGAAGTTGAGCTTTATAAACCCAGCCTTCTGAGCAGAAAACTGCTTGTCATAGTCGTTCATCACTGTGCCTTGAGGAACCCACGGAGGATCGAAATTGCTTTTGCCCTAGACGCTGATGGGAGTCAAGAAGATATCCGGGAAATGCGCCTTGACCTTTGACAGGAAGATTCTGACATTCTTCGCAATGTCCGCAGTGTTGTCCTGGCTCGTGGGATAGACGATTTGCCCTGATGTCTGGCCTTTGTACAGCTTTAGGTGCTTCGTCGCGAGGGATGTGAAGGCCTCAACGCCTTCTCTGTTGTTGATGATCTCGACTGGGTGACGAACGACGCCAGAGCGTGCACTTTGGGGGAGTCTGCCACCATCGGCTCGCCATTTGCTCGGTCAAAGCCGAGGAAGGCGGAGAAGTGCGGCCCGGAAGCCCCTTCCTGAGGAGCGTGCGGTCTCGATGGCAGCTTGGATGGAGGCCTCGACGGTGAGGTCGAAGACGGCCTCGATGCAGACTTTGATGGCTGGGGATGTGCGGACATTGTGGAGATTCAAGATGGATTGCTGCGCAACGGGAGTGTGCTGTAGGTTCCGCCAGCGGAACAAGAGGAAGAACAGCCAAACCTCCGGGAATGTGGGTAGGCGGTGATTTGGCTTGATAGACGGGGACGATAGTATTTACAAAATGATGAAGGCTTGAGAGGATACCTGCCTACGTTTAATAGATCTAATTATTGTCTTTGTATTGATACTCGTCGCTGGAATCCTTCTCTAACCGGACCCTCACCAGGATTTAGCCGAGGAGAACGTCGCTTGCTGCTTCCATGCGTGTTTCACGACTGCTACGGCATTGGACAGCTTTGTGCGAATATGATCGGATAGTCGGTCAACCGTTCGTTGTTGGGCTTACCGCGTGAAACCGGCCTCGCGCCGGGGCTGGCAATGACCCCAACGGAGGCACCTGCTGGACGTATGTACCTAGTCCGCGGTACTATCACTGGCTGTCACGGTTCTGGTGTGCTCCGGCTGTTAGCGTTCATCATCTTCTGGGTCCTCGGTCTTCCTCGCGGCCGATCCCTCGAATCCCACATTCGTATATCAAGGCCAACAACGAAATTGGATGATGGCCGACTGCTAAACGCCGGGCCAACGGGCCAATGAGGAGGCGATAACTGGCACAACCTAGTAGTATACAAACGTGTCGTTCCGCGCCGCGTTGGGAGTGAGATTGTGCTCGGAATTGGCATCTCGCGCGTTGCACCCTATCATCAATAAGCACGGCTCACACATACCCAGCCGCGTCTCCCTCACTCAGATCGGAGTTTCGGAGCGAGTCCACCGGGGGCTTATGACGCCCTTCCGTCCTCCACAGGAAATTATATACTAGGGACCTAGGCAGGTACCTAGGTAGGTACCTAGGTATTTAGTTGCTCGCTCGCTCGTCATTCTTCTCTCTCTCTCTTTCTTTTTGTTTGCTTTTCCTCCGTGGCGGAACCCGAAACATCTACGGTTTGCAGAGTAACACGGCCAACTTTCAATCTCGACAATCATTGATAGTCCTTGATAAGTCCTCCTACAGCATCCCTGCATCCATGCAGGCATCGATGCACCCCTTCCTATACCGATAGACCACAAGTAGCCCGGCAAGCAACGTCTATTTCTCCACCGTACCGGCCTGCCAGTGTAGGTAGGTACTATTTAACGAAGGTCTCCGTTGCCCCCCAGCCCCCAAGCTCAGCAGACCAGCTGCCATACAGTTCTCATATACTAACTTCAATCAGATGATAGATGCCCGTGCCCCTATGAGCCGGCTAGTGCCCAAGGTCTCCAAGGAGTCATGTCCAGCATGTCTCCCTTTCCTTTCGATATGGAATTTTCGAAGAGCTGGCTGCGCCCGCGCGTCCATCTCCCGACTCGTTTCCCAGCACGTATTTACAGACTCCCGGCAAGGGTTCACTGAATCCGGCAATCCTTGTCCTTGGGCGGCGGCGGGTTCCACACTGCTGAAGGAACCGGGACGAAGAACGGATGATCGGGTGTCGAGCGCCTCCGCTGATCCAGGGGCACCGCGCTTCGTAGGTCGTTCATGCTGCCAGCTCCGTCGGGTAGAACGTACGCTTTGCCGCCGTTCTTGTCCGCCTCGATAGGGGCCAAAATATCTTTTGTTGCGCGTAGGTGCGTGACCACACCGGGGGGTCCTGTCAGTGAATAGAATCGCAGTTTACAGAGCGGCCCAAGTGGGCACAATGGTTCAAGTTCGCAGTGTTAAGTGGGTGACAGAACTCACTGGGGAGGTTGGGGCTGTAGTAGAAGCGCTCCATGTATGCCTGGTCTACCTTGTAGTACCTCCCAGCCTGGTCGTTTTTGCCCTTGTAGAAGATGGGAATGCCTGGCTGGTGGGGGTCGATCTTGCCGCCCGTGATCTGTCGTCTAGGGTCGTATCTGAACTTGGCAATGCCCTGAAGCAGATATTCCTCCAGCTTGCCGCCGGCCTCGCCTCGGCCGAGACCCGCCCTGTCGACATGCCCTCGAGGAGCGACCTGAGGCGGAGTGTTCGATTCGTCTCCGACAACAAAGTTCGTCAGGAAGTGGCCCACCTCGTGGAGAACTGCGACGATGAGCTGGAAGGTGAAGATGAACTTGTCTTCGCGGATCGGGTGGCTTTGTCCAGTGGAGTTGTACAGGTTGCGGACGATCTATTGATTACATCAATTGACTCGCTGATTAATTTAGGCTTCCGTGTAGACTGATGGTGAGATGGTGTCTCCTGATGGACCTCAGGGAAAACGGGAACAACGAAGACCACGCACCTGTTCGTTCAAAACCATGCGGCCAGCTAGCCGGGGGTTGTAGTCCTGCTCAGGGTCGAACGAGAAGTCTTGGACCGTGACCCAGCTCGACAGCCGACTCTTGGCCTCATTATTGTCCAGCTTCTCCAGATGGATCGCAGGGAAGGTTTGGGTAATCTTGCGACGGAATACGGCGATATTCTTGTGTAGGACCTTCTTGTCGTCTTTCTTCGCCTTGTGAGCAAGCGCCTTCTTCTGGTCGGGCAGGTTGTCGAAAATCTTCGCCGCAAGCGTCTCCAAGGCCTCATGGCCTTTTTCAGTGTTGAGCAGGCTCAGCACGCGATGGACGATGTTGGCGACAAGCTGGTACTCCACATGCGTTTCTTCAACGGGCTCGGTGACCCCTTGTTTGTAGACGACGACCGGCCGTCGGGACAGACTGGAGGCGCTGCTGGAGGCGTTGGAGTTGCGATCTCCCGCTGCAATCGGGGTAGGGTTTGTTGTTGTCCTTGGAGCCGGGGCTCTCACCGTTGAGGTCTGCGGAGTGGTGGTGCGTATAGCCACCTTCGACTTAGAGGGACCCTGCGGCTGGCGTGCGGACATGACTGGGGCAGTAGTCTGGCAAGCAGACTTGGGAGAAGTGAAAGAGGATAACGAGGTCGGGGGAGTGAGCGTTTGGAGTACGTTCCGCCAGCGGAACAAGGGGAGCGTGGTTAAGTTGGAAGCTGGGCCGGCTGTAGTTGTTACAGAGTAACCAGACTCGGAGATCAGTGTACATAAAGGATGAATTGTTGAGTGCCGAGGCAGCTAGATGTTGATCATGTTAACAGGTGCGTAGGCAGGTTTTATACAAAACTTGGCTCCTTTGCGAGACTCCTTTTCGACTCGGTGATTGTGACACAGAGCCGTTCTCTGAGGACATGACAATCATTGGGCTTCAAGCTTCGACAGCCAACTACCTCTACGTCTGAGGCGATTCTGGCTTGGGCATCCGTCAAGCAACGTTGGCCGCGAGTACATCATCATCACTCGCAGCACTACGATACCAATGAGGGCAGCGGAGAATACGAAATCCTCCTTAGCACACGAGGATGGATGTCCGGCACGGCCAGGGATTAGTGGGAACACCTGTGGGAATGATGCATCGGACACGCGATGTACACAAGTACCGCTCGAGGCCATGACGGAGCGGCCGGCCGGCCGGGCGCCACGCGATTTATCAGCCAGTTGATGGCCGATGACACCGACTGGCACCGCAACAGCAACGATAGATAGGCCGCAGCTGCGTCGAATATGTGATTGCCAACGGGTGCAGCAGAAACGAACGCAGCAGGGTACGTGGCCGACAGCGACAGGGGCTGATTGGAGCAGGGGATACTACGATCTGAGTGCCCAGCCAACATCCTCAGACCCAGGGCCGCTGAGACAGAATCGACGCCGTTGGGAGCACGAGCGTGCTTGAACCCCTTGCCCCCGGAGAGTGCGTTGACGTTTCAGGTGAGGGATTCAAATCAATGCTCCGTTACTGGTGAACTCGGCCCAATGCTGCGGTGGGCCAGCCACATGCGGCACGGGAGCTGTGCCGTCTCGACATCGGAAGAGCCGCCGGAGTCCCGCCCGGCCTAGCCAGGATCTTGAAGGTGCCAGGAGGACGAACCGGGCGCACCTTGGATCCCTCTCTGGCCAAGCCGGAAGAAAACATGACGGCAGATCCCGGATCGAGCCCGAAGTGCGAAGAAAATCAATCGATCGAAGAAGGCGGTCGCCAACCAGCCACCAAATTACTTGGCCTGCGGCAGTGGGTAGGCGTCACGGCAGGGAACTCGGTCGGCGGTCGGCCCAAAGGAGAGAGGTGAGGAGGACAGCTGCATTTGTTCGGGGTGATGGCTGAGACAGGGTCTAAAATTGCGCTGGGGAGGGTGGAAATCGATCGGAGGCTGCATGCATTTCAGTGAAAGGAACGAAGTAATAAAAATAAAAAATAAGCAACAAAACAATGCAAAAAGCTTACCACCCAGCTGCTAACCCCCCGCGGACCGGGGGAGAGGTGGATGTGAATGGTTACGAAAAACCCTACGGATTTTTGCTCCGGTCGTGGACCGAACTCGCGAACGAGTTGTGGGAGCCGACGTTGTGGCGCCTTTCCCCCACTAGGCCGCTTGGCCTAGTGGGAACAACAGTCTATGTTGAAGGGAGGTGCCTCTAATTTGGCTTATAACCTCAATGACCGTGCGTGGCAGTGACTGCAGTGGTGGTGGTCGCGGTGGGCAACTCTAACGTCACAGCCTCGTCTTCACCAATCTGAGGTGCCGAGTTTTTACAAGCAATCTTAACCGGCTCCTCATCATCTCAACATCATATGGAAGAAGAGCGACAGCACCGATCCAGCCCAGCCGCGGGCGTAGGTGGTTTGAATAAAAACTAATAGCACTGGCAGTCTGTCGATCTACACGCCAGAAGGCCAAGCGAGCCATGCGTTCCCTTCTCAACGAAGCCCCCGCTCTCCGTCGCTATCCTCTCCATGACGGCCGTTCGGGATCACCCGAGCGAGATGATGACCGAGGGAAGGGTTTTGTGTATGTTTAGAGCGAGTCTTAGTGAGATCATGGACTTGAAGTAAAAAAACAAGGCATTTAATTATTGCGTCCCTCGAGGAGATAGCTGCCGAGATAGTGGGTTCCTGTCCTGTGTGGTACGAGCGAGGTGATCTCGCAGCTGTTCCACGTATCTAGCTCTACTGTCGATAGAAATCAACCGCGATATGAATCGAGACTCCTCCATCTCCCCTCCAAAAAAGAAACATCGCTCTTAGCTCACGCTGTGGCGCCATCCCTCCTCCACGTCCATTATGCTCGAGTCTCCCTCATTCGCCGTTTCGCTCACAAATCACCCCAATCCTCCCGAATCAGCTGCGCCCCCTTCTCAGCGATCATGTAGACCGGCCCCACAATGTTCACGTCGGGAAGCACGGGGATGATGCTGCAGTCCACGATCCTCAGTCCGTCCACGCCGTAGACCCGAAGACGCGGGTCGACGACGCCGCCGTCCTCGAGAGGCCGCATCTGGTTCGTACCGGAGGCGTGCCAGTTCGGGATCGTGTTTGCCTTGACATACTCCCAGATGGCGTCGTCGTCGTCCTCTTCCACCGCGGAGCCGGGACTGAGCTCGCCGCTGTTGGGGCCGACGGTAAACATAGACAGGGAGGGGTGGTTGAGGATCTCGCGGAGATAGCGGAAGGAGGCAAGGGCTATAATGCGGTCAACTGGGTGGGCGTAGTACTGTTATTCGGTGGTATATACATGGTGAGCATCTGAATTATGGTTTTTGGTTGGGGACTGAAAGAGTACAAATCCAAATAAGTGCCTTGGGAAGCTGCGGGAGGGAAGACTGGTTGACTCACGTTAGGGTTCACCTTCGGCAGCTCGCCCATACTCGCCGACCTCAGCGTCACGTTCCCCCGCGAGAGCGCAATCATGCTTGACGCCGTGAGGGAGATGTAATTCTCCTCGGGCTGCGGGGTGTAGTACGGCGTCGGCCCTCCAGGATACCACACCGATTCGAAGAGGTACTCGATGTGGGACTGGTTGGTGAGGCCAAGGCTGGCGATCTCTCCTGCGCCGATCTCCATCAGTTCCTCCTCGGAAAGCTTCTGGAACGCGTTGGTGATTCCCGAAGGAGCAGTGTATTGGCCGGTGCCGTTCGTGTAAAACTCGTCTTGGGCTGCGCGCAGAGCCGTCCAGGTCGCGGCCATGTCGGTGGTGGAGAATTCGGGGGCTGAAAGGGCCATGATGCTGAAGACGGAGTGGTCGTTGAGGCTGGAAAGAGTGCACGTCAGGTACGCGTCCGTGATTCTACGGGAGTGAGGATGGGGGCGCTGAAACATACTGCTGGCCGACATTCTCGTTGATCACGATTGGCTTGATAGCGAATTGCCCGAGCTGATCTTTGGGCCCGATTCCCTGGTAATAAGTTTGTGTTAGTCTCTTCTCATTTGTTCAAAGACGGTGAAGCAGTCGCTGAGAGTACAGTGCCATTTACCGAAATCATCAAAAGTTGCGGCGAGTGGAACGCTCCCATGCTCACGATCACCTCTTTAGCGGCCTTGACTTCGTGCACAACTCCCGTCGCGTGGTCCATGAACGCGACCCCAGTCGCCTTGGGCTTCGCCCCCATCGTATCAGTCAGTAGCTGCCACACCGGCGCGAAGTACAAGACATCCAAGTTGGGCCGGCCTTTCGCCTTCTGGAGGTATCCGTCAAATGCGGAGCTGCGCATGAAGTCTGGCCCCATCGTGCCAGTACCCTGCTTTACTCCCGTGCTGTTGCCCATGTTTTGATCGAGGACGATGGGGATCTGCAGCGCGTCTGCGGCGGCCTCGATGAATCCAACGCCCGACGGCGGTACGTAGCCCTGGAACCCGATCTCCAATGGGCCGTCACCATACACGGTGGGCTCAAAGGTCTTGTAGCTGACGTCGAAGCCCTTGGCCGCGTGGTCCGCCGGGGGATTGAAGTGCGTGCCCTTAATGGCGAGCGGGATGAGGTCGTCCCACCCCCATCCTGGGTTACCTAGACGCACCCAGTCGTCGTAGACAGAAGCGCTGCCGCGGCCATAGTATAAGCCATTGATCGCGCTGCTGCCGCCGAGGCAGCGACCACGGTGGTAGCGCAAGATCCTCCCATCGAGGTGCTCCTGCGGCGTCGTGTAGAAGGACCAGTCGATGGCCGTGCCGCCCAGGAACTGGTTTCCGCCAGGCGCCTTGTACGCTGAGACCACTGTCGGCTCTGGTCCGGCCTCGAGCACAAGCACTCGGTGCCTACCGGACTCGCTGAGCCTGTTGGCCAGGACGAGGCCGGCGGTGCCGCCTGTATGTGAAGCAATGGCCCCAATGAGTCAATGTGAGGTAGCGAGGATAGCGAGGCGAGAGCACTTACCTCCGGCGATAATGAAGTCGTATTGATCCTGGATCGTCTGCCGGTCCAACCCCTTGATGGGAGCGGCCGAGACTCCGACAAGGAGTGACAGGAGAGCGGCCTTGATCATCGTTGTGGCGTACGTGAGTTGAACTCGAGAGAATGCACGATATCCGGGTGAGGGAATGGTCTCCGCCGGCGCAGCGATGATAAATGATGCGCGACTGGGGTCTAGGCTAGCGAGTGAAGGTGCACGCGATCAACGATGGCCGGTGCAGATTGTGGTGTGCGTTGGCAGTTGGGGACGAACTCCAGGTTTGATGAAGATGGAACAGGGAAGGGGGGTGGAGAGCACTTGATTCTGCGCCATGGGAGGAGGGGTACACGGCCACTGGAAGGAAACTGCGAGACTATGTATTCGTGCAGCTGAGGAGGAAAGAGCTCTGCCAACTTCCGTTACCATGGAGATCCCCATGGCCTTTCCTCCATTCATTGTGTGCTTTCCTTCGTAAGGACGGGAGTACAGAGGTTCGTGTTACCCGGCTGTTCCTTCCAGGTCACATTTCCACGTGCTCAAGCATTCGACTTCCTCCTTCCTCTTGTGCCAAACTGTACGTCATCCTATCTACTGGAGGAAAGGTCGACCGCGTTTGGTTTGGTTGGCGTATGTGCGTCGTGTTGATCGATCATCACACCGTGGAAGGAAGCGCGCGTTTGATCCTGGGATCTCCGCCCTCCACAAGCGTCGCCCATTCCAAAGAGACTTTTGGGAAACCTGTTCCTGCGTGGCTTCCAACCCCGGTACGACGCGGGGTCATCGGGGACGGAAGGGTAGGTTCGCAAATATGGCGGGATGCAGATCCAAGGCGCACGTAGGACAAGACGGGAATGTGCTAATTTGCGTATCTATCTTTCGGACGGAAGTTTTTAAGGCCGGTGGCGCAGGGAAAGCTGTCTGTATGTCCTTAGCATGCTTTCGTATTTCGTACGGCGTTTTCCGTTGGGGATGGTGGTGTTGATGACGACCTCCTCGTTTTGTTTTGTAATTGTTTGACGCTCAGAAGCTCACAAGCTCAAATCGGCCGGGGAGATCTCGATGGATCCGTATAATCAATCCTTCCACGTCCACGTATTTGGGTCCGTCAAGTTTTCGTTCAAGTTCCCTCTTATGGTCTGCCCCGGATACCCCGGCTTCGCTTGTGCTTGGGTCTCAAGATCGGCAGCAGAGATCAGCCGCCAAGAGACGTCAGCGCTGGGTCTGACGTCAAGGGTTCAGCCTGCTGCACTAGGATCCCTGGGGCGAGTGCGGCGTTCAATGTCCAGAGAAAGTGTAATGATACCCGGACTTCTCACCACATATTCCAGTCGACAGTAGGCTAATTTAGGTCCACATGTGCCGCATCGCCGTACCGCGCAGGACGGTGCGGGCGGGCACATGTCGCGGAGAAATAGCACCATCACGCTCCACGGCCCCGCCGCTTCAGGGCCCGACGCAACATTGTGGTCGGGTCCGACCCCGGCCGGAAAAACACCGATGCTCCTCCACAA
>PYST01000494.1:0-22298 GCA_003049485.1 Ophioceras dolichostomum
CGCCTGATCACCTCCACCCCCGCCCCTACCTCCACGCTTGCGCTCCTTGTCCTTGTTCTTCTTCTCCCTCCCCTTCCACCACCGCCTCCACGGCGCCAAACTCCTCAGCCAACCCCCCAACGTGCCCGGATACGTAAACTCCCCATACAGCCTCACATCCCTCGGCACCAGCACCACGAACTCAGACCTCGGCGGCAGCCTTCCCATCGACCAACCCCTATCCCTCGCCCTCTTGACCAGCCCGGACGTTGCGCTGGGCGGCGCGAAGAAATCCGTGCGCGCCCCGCAGTCCAGGCTCTCGTCGTCGTCGAGGTTTATGAACCTCTGGAACAGGACGCCCCTCGGCTCGGCGGCGCGCACCTGGGGCAGCGGGGACCCGGCCATGATGTCGCGCAGGTGGGCCCGGATCAGCTGGAAGTTGACGTGGTCGAGCGGCTGGACGGCCTCGTCTAGCTGGTTGTGCTGAGCGAAGGCGCGGGCGAGGGCGAGGATTATGGCGGGGTGGGCGGACATTGTGCCGTAGATGTCGACTGGGGGGAAGCGGCGTTGGGAAGGGGACGGAGGAGAAGGAGGAGGGGGAGTCGTCGTGTTATCTGTTGTCGTTGTTGTTGTGGCGTTCCTGGTGGTAGTCGTAACGGTGGTGGCAGTGGCGGCACTGCTGGTGGCTTGATCCTCCCTTTGAGGCTGGTGATCACTACCGCCCTCACCATCATCGCCTTCTCCCTGTCCCGGTTTACTCGTCTCTGCCGTTACTCCTGCTTCGCTGCTGCGCCCCTTTTTCGGGTTCTGTATTGGCTTCATCTCCTGGTCGGCCAGGTCAGGCAGCCTCATGATGTGCTCCAGGAGTCCCGTGGCGATGCCCACCTCCCTGAACTGATGGTGCACCACCACCTGCGAGACCCAGCAGATGCGAACCTTCCGGCGACGGCGCCTGTCGCATGTGTCGTGGATCCCGTAGTCCCAGGACGTGGTGATGGCTTGGCCGATGAGCTGCGGTGGTCCGAAGCTTTTCTTGAGCTTGGCTAGCGTGATCGTGCTGTCCGGCTGACTGGCGAAGAGCCTGAGGAATTCTGGCTTTTGGAGCCGCGCCCAGTACCATTGGTCTGCGATGAGTGTATTTAGGGCAAATGTGTGTCAGGATATAATGTCTAGAGGCGTTTCTGGATAGGAAAGGTTGGGATCACGGTGGAGTGGACTGACGCGGCGGGTTTCTGTTAGGGTCGTGTTCGAGAAACTCGTAGTAATTCCCGAATAGGTCCACGGCGTCGTCCCATATCCGACTATTGTCCGGTAGCTCGTCTCGGCGGAATGTCTCGTATGTGACGACCATCTCTAGCTCTGAAAGTGCAAGAAGAACTTTCTACTACCTAGGCGGGTGATGCTAGGTGGTCTTCTAGCGCTCTTAGAAGCTTAGTGGCTGCCTCGGAAGTCTAGTGGTAGGGGACTGCCAACTACTCAGTCATAAACGTGACGTTTGGAGCTAACAGCGGCTGGCTAGCTTAAGAGACAACTCTACGAGAGAGATAGAAAGTTTACAGAGGTCTGAGTTGGTGCTGATTACATGACGCGCTGGATTTTGAGTTCAGTATTTCCAGCCTCCCATTTTTCCTCCCGCCATCGTGCACATGGCCTGGCCCCCGTTTGGCCTTGCACGGCTCTCGCCCGAAATATCCGAGTTCGCCTTCTAGACCTGTTTGGCCTTCGTGATTGCTGTTGACCTTCGACGTTAGCTGTCGCGAATCCATCACGCCCCTTCACCCGGGGTCAACTCCTCGGGAGTCACGAACAGGGGCGAGGAAGCAATGAACTAATTTGTAGTCTATCATTAGAAAAGCTCGTGATCATTATTCTTCTGGTGCAGCTGTGACTCTCTTCCCGCCAACACACTCGGTTCTTTATGTCGTGTTGATGGCTCACTGATGAGCAAGTCCAGGGGCCGCATTGTGCTGCGCTGGTGAGTAACCAAGCCGTGTCGCTTCTTGGTCCCCTGAGTAACAAGTTAGCGGCACGAGTCAGCAGGTCCAGAAGATATATTGTGAAAAAATTCTAGGCCGATTGGTTCTCCAGAGGCTTTTACCCCTGCGTGCTCAGTGTCGCACTGTTTACATGTCTCTACCACGCTCGACCCCTGATCATGGTAGACTTGATTCGTAAACTCCGCACCACAATAGCCTCTCGGTTTCGCAAGCGTGAACAGCCACATCCTCGCTATCTCTACTATGCCCGCGCGGAGCGACCCGAGGGAACGCTCTGGAGGCAATATCCTTTTTCGTATCTGTTCGTGATCGCCCCGATGTCCTGGCGCGCGAGGGGGCCGGCGGCCCCGGGAACGGTTCTCTTCGCTCGCAAAGATCCGAATCGGAGGGATGGCGGCCCGATCCTGCCCGACCATGCTTCAGAAGTTGTCAAGGTCCAAGTTCCAGACGTGAAACCCGGGTACAGCCACTTGGTCGTCAAGGTGCGGATCACTGAGGTTCAAGATGAGTCGGCTTGTATGGAGCTCATTAGAAGTATCAGGATTGCCAGAGTGGTCCGGAAGGCTGCACCCACGACAGCTGGATGAGCAGGGCTCTCGAGCTCATTCAGAGAGACAACGGGAGGTGCCTGAGACCATTCCCCCCGAAGATGCGCCGCTCAGGTAGAGACCTTCAAACAACTATCAAGGAGTTGGCGGAGGCGTCGCGGGAAAATTTTGTCACGCAGTACCAGCCGCCACGTGCTCTCGATCTACGGGAGGAGGTGGAAAACTCCGAGTCTCGGACGGGTGAGGATGCAGTCTAGTAGCTTTAGTGTCAGGAGTCCAAGACCGACATTATTTTCTGATCTCTTAAGGATGCAGTTAACCAACGCTTAGAACTTGCTTAGATTTGACCCCCTAAGTGAACAGAATAGAACTGCTGTTCAACCATTGTCAGTGTAAGAGCGGGAGGGTTGTTCTTCAACTACCACTAGAAACTGAAGTTAGCCCAGTGCGCGGACGAAAGCTATCTGAGACTCTACTAGTACACACAAAATCTCGTGCTTCCAAAAGGGGGGGCAATATCTCCACAGCAGACCCACGACGAGGCTGGTGATGTGTGGTCCACAATTCTATAAGTTTGAGTCACTGATAGAGCTGACATCTCACTCAACTTTCAAGAGTCGATGAGTGGAGTTTGCTTAGAACACAATGCTCGCGTTTCTCTGGTACTCCTGACCTCGCTGCTGTTCCGCCTGCATATTCCTCCTTTGTTGTAGTACAAACAACCTAGGCCAGTCCGCAGTGATCTATCGCTTGCTAGTGGGAGCCTTTGTCAACTGCAGTATAGCGCCTGGCAGCTGCCAGATTTCTTTGAGGTCCCGGTCATGTACTGCAGAGCAAGCAAGGGCGCTTTTGAGACATTAGTCAGGAACCGGCTTCGATGTTGGTAGTATTATAGATATTATCCTAGAAGTGATGTGAGGCTCGAGAGGTGGCATGTTATTTCATCACTTACAGGCGACTTGCACCGTCGTCAAACAACACAATCAAGCCCGAGCTCTGTACCGCCTGACATCCCCATAGAGGTTGCCACTTCGACGACGTTTGCTCACCTTATCGCTGAAAATATTTTTATAGCGGGAAGATCCAGGTTACTCCTCTTCATCCATGAAAGTTTCAAGCTCCCTTTCTCTCTTTCCCCCAAGTGCTTGTGTCCCCTCGACATTACTATTACGAGTATTTACCACTAAACTCGATCGCCGGCTGATTCACAATCCACATCGTATCAACAACATCCGCAGAGTAATCAACGCCATTCAGCTTGCTGACTACCTGCGCTAAGAAGTCATCCATGATGCGGTCGTTCCTCCAACTCCTCTATAGCTTCCTAGGCGTCATTGGCCTCCTCGGCTTGGCTGACGCCGCCCACACCCCCGGACGCTACACCAAGAAATGCTCGGACTGCCACATTTGGAACGGCAGCGAGGCCGATATGAACGGGCACTCCTACGGTGTTGGTGCAAGCTGGACCGGACGCCAGATTCGAGGATTGGCAGGAACTGCACCTGAATCTGGGACTTGGGAGCGATGACGGGAAGTTTGTCTTTGGCGGGTGAGTCATTCCGCCTAATCGGCGCTGCACTTCACATCCTCACATCCCTTTTATGAGCACTTCTTTCATGGGCGATCGACCATTACTACTATTTAGATTGCCGGTAATTTTTGGCACGTGTAGGTCGTGCCTTGAACACCTAGCCTAGAGTCTGGACAGTGCTAGGATTCTCATGCTAGGCACTTCCAGGATCCGACCACCGTCCGTGCCGATCATGTCCGAGCCTGGCCTAGAACTAGCGACTCAGGCCTCGTACCCAATGCCGACATGTACGTCAGCGTAGCTAGCTTCCAGCTCCAGTTTTCGTCGAGCAGCACCGAAAGCACTATAGCAAACTTCTATGACGCTAAGACTAGCAATGGACATCGCCAGAGCACTTATGCCCTGGGGACAGCTTGCGGTTCTTGTGTGGATGAGCTGCTCCTGCCTCCAAGCTCCACTTCCGGGCCTTATGTCCGCGCCAGGTGCCGCTACGCTAGTCAGCAGGCATCAGCGACGGAGCCATATCATCAGAGTGATGGCCATTCACGTTAGGAAAACATGCGACCTACCCTTATCGCCTTCCGCGAACTATCTCCAAGGACCGAAGTATTCGAAACGTCTACGCCTCATAGGGGACGAGCAACGACAAGATGAAAGGCAAACGCGAAGTTATCGCCGAGTTCAACTCGCTCGTCAACATGACGGCGTCCGAGCTCGAGTCGTGGCTCAAATCAGACGATTCTAACAGCGCGGGCTGGCCGAAGGACGGCGGCGATGAGGGCGGAGGAGAGGGCGAGAGCGTGGGCCACGACAGCGGGCGGAAGATCGTCGAGATACTAAAGGCGAACCCGGACAAGAAAGAGAACAAGTACACTGATGATCAGGTGGAGCACATGCGGAAAGTCGTCTCGTACTGGTGAGTGCAGCACACATCACCCAGACTGTATTGCACTGCTTGCTCACCTTGTCTCTGAGGGATACGCGTAGGCTGCTGCTGACTCGGATTGACTTGTTGGATGGGTGGATGTGGAACACAGCAAGCGGCATCTATCGCAAGAGAAAGGGGCCAATAGCCAGAAATCGGAAGAGGAGGTCAAGAAGACGAAGTCCTATGTATGGCAGCCACCAGCCCTACCCGCCACCTCAACACCAGAGGCGAAGGATTAACACGACCGTCTGATTGAGTTACTGACTGCTCCAATCTGGTGGAAAAACAGGCATCACTGAAGAACTGGGGCCACGACACCCTCAAAGCACAAGACAAGTCCAATGGCTCCTCGAAATCGAAATCCAAAGGTGGCAATGACAATACAGACGGCGCGGACAACGCTGGAGACGACGGCGCAGACAACAACGGCAATACCGAAGAGCAGGAAGAGGATGAAGAAGAAGAAATCTCTGACGAAGACGCAGACGAAGCCGACGATAACGACGCTAAGCACGCAGGCTCTAAGCGCAAGACCCGTAGCGGCCAAGGCGGTAGCAGCAGCAGCGGCCAAGGCGGTAGCAGCAGCAGCGGCCAAGGCGGCGGTGGCGGCAGCGATAACGGGGCAAACAAGAAGCGGGAGACGCGCAAGGGGCAGGGCACTCCCGCCAAGAAGCAGTCAGGCGATGGTGATGATGACGACGGGGCTGACGACAATGCTGACGATGATGATGATGATGATGAGCAAGAGCAAGAGGAAAACGACGATGACAAGGGTGCGGAGAAGAAGAAGAAAGGGAAGAGTAGCAGCGGCAGCGGCGGAGGGTCTAAGAACGGCCCGTCCAAGGGCGAGACGGTGAGCTGGGACTGGGGAGGCGGGCAGCCCGAGGGGAAGGTGCTTGATGTTAAGGACGAGAAGTAAGTGTACAACGCGAAATGCGCGCCGGCCCCCCCTCTCTCTCTCTCTTTCTCTCTCTCGGAGTTAGCGCTTGGTTACTGTCTCACTTTCAACTACCCACCCACTCCTTCGGTTCATTCTTCGTGTATCTGACCTGACAAACGCTAATCTCTATCCCGCTATTCCAGGGCGACCATCACCACGAAGCGCGGCAACAAAGTCTCCCGCGACGGCGACCCCGACGACCCAGCCGTAGTGCTCGACACGGGGAAGTCGAAGGCCGTCAAAGCAGCGCACGAGCTCAACTGATCAAATGATGCTTGATGGGCGTTTGTTTAGGCAGTGAAGCGGTCGGGCGGGCTTCCAACGGTGGACGGATGTCTAGCTACCTAGTGGGCTACTACGAGGGATATGATGGATGATGAGGAGTTTCAGGTTAATACAGCTAGCTTGCTGGGATCGGTGGGATGAACTGCCCGTGTTCGCCGTTGTCTGGCGACGAGACTGTTGGAGGCCCCCTGCCCAGGAGTGAGAATCTAGGTAGAACGCAGGCTCCATGGGCTACGTAAGGTTGTTGCCTGTATGTCGCATATGCCTCACTCTGAAGGAGAAAAACCATCGATCGCAAACATCAGCTAACATTCCGGTCACACGAGACCGTGAATATGAAAGGAGCAAAAAAAAAAAAAAAAAAAGTCTATGCAACGGTGTAGTGGTGTAGCGTAGTAGTGGTGCAGTGCCATCAAACCACGAGGGGGAATCAACCAAATAGAAAGAAAAAAAAAGAGACCATAGGCATAAGTTAGGCGTTCCGTCATTAGGGATATGATAGGGAGGCGGTCGGGGCGGGACCGCAAGGGCGGAAGGGGGAAAACACCGACTGAATCGATGTCCCAGCGCCATTTTTATTCCTGAAAAAAAGGGGGAGAAACATCTCCTAGCGTCGTGATCTCTGACTGCGGGAAATGGAAGGGAAGGCAGGGGTGGATGGATGGGCTAGTGATGGGTTAGAGGACGACGGCCGCTGAAGTGAAGGGGACAAGATGATCTCGCAAATAGGCAAGCACCTAGGTAGATTCCTAAGGAATCAGAGCGATGAGCCCCGGGTTGTTCCGGAACACCTCGGGGTGATGGACGTGCAGGATCTGCACCACTTCTTGGACAAGCCGGCGTGTCTCAGGCGTCAGCTGCTCCTTGGGAGGGCTGAGGACCGCTTCGAAGATGGGGATGAGATTCGGGGTGAGAGCCATGATAATTGGGTCGTTTTGCTCGTCTGTGGGGGAATAAAAAAGCAATTCGTTAGTAAATACATGGGGTGTCGAGCTATGAAATGTGGGCGATGATAAGGGATAGAAGGTTCGGGTAGGTGGGTGTACAACACATACAAAGTTTGTAGATGCACTGGTAGATGGGCGAGTTCTCCTCGAAGTCGTCCGTGAGCGGCAGCTTCGCCACCAGGAGGGGGAGGAACTCGGCAAGGGGCACGCGGTCGGCGTGCACCATAATCATGCGGCATAGGCAGCCCGCGGCGTTGTCGACGAGGCGGCTCGTGGGGGCGTCGAGACGGAGCATCGCCTCGAGCTTGGAAAGCACCGGCTCGAAGCTTTGCTGGTACTTGGCGACGGCAGTCGAGTGGAAGATCAGCAGACCGATTCCGTACGCAGCGTTGCTGCGCGTCTCCGGGTCCTCGTCGCTGAGACGCTTGATGAGGAGCGGGAGCAGGGTGGCCGTGTGCGGCGTGACGTCGGCGCCCATGTGGTTGATGCACTCGGCGATGACGCCGACGGCGGTGGAGCGCTCGAGAGCGTCGGACGAGCTGGCGAACTTGATGACCGGCTTGTTGAAGATCTTCCATAGCTCCTGGAAGGCCGGGCCGAAGGCAGTGGCCAGTCCTATGATCACATCCAGGGCGGTGTCGATAACGAGCCAGTCGTACTCTGAGCTCTCCTGCACATCGTGCTCCTCCTCCTCGTCGCCCAGGTCCTGCTGGCAGGGATGCGACCGGGTGATGATCGTGGTTAGGGCCGAGATGACCTGCGTCAGAGTGTCCTCGTGTGACAGAATAGCAGGGCCACACGACTTAAGCGTGTTGGCGACCATGCGGTTGATCTCAGTGACGACGTCACTTTTTGCGTTGGTGTGATAGGTTAGCAATGAGATTCGGGGCGAAAGGATGGGAAAAGATGTTGCGTGTGGTCCGAAATAGGGAAGCCAGAGGGGGAAATCAGAGAGTAGAAACGCTTTCTCAGCACTCGCAATTTAAATTGCGTCTGAGTGAGCTGGGTATAACGCATGGTATTCATCATTTTGTCGGCCAGAGGTGCAAGAGGTGCGGACGAAGGAGCGTGTGCTCTCTTCAACGCGAGTGCAGGAAGGAGATAAGAATGTGGAAAACTAAAACTCACCGATCACTCTCCTCAACCCAAAGACTGAGAGTCGACTTCGCAACGATTTCTCCCAGCTTCTGCAAGTCTTCGGACGGCGGCTGCTTGACGGGGAAGCCGGGCTCCCACTTGCCGCCGGTAGCCTCCTCCGTCAACTGCCACACGCGAGCGTACGCGCGCCAGAGCGTGGAGACGGACGACTTGCGGCATCCCTCGTAGCTGTGGCTGACGAGCGGGGCGATGATCTCGACTGCCTTCTCGAGGTACTTCCTGATCTCCTCCAGGCCGCACGAGTGCGAGATGATGTCGCCCAACACCTCGATGGCGACCTCCTTCTCCATGGCCTCGGCGGACTCGACGAAGTCCTCGAAGGCGTCCTCGTCATCGTCCTCGTCGCCCATGCCGTCGCCTCCTTCGGCATCGTCGTCGTCGGCCGCGGTCCGGATCTTGACGCGCTTGCCGGCGGTGATCAGCTCGCGGGCGTCGCCGACGATGGCCTCCTCCTCTTCGGTCAGGTTCAGCACGACCTCCTCCTCCTCCAGCTCGAGGGCGTTGAACAGGGCCGTGAAGGCGCCCTCGATGAAGGGCCCAAAGTCCTTCTCGTAGACCTTGGCGAGCGAAGACCAGAGGATAAAGCTGCTCTCGCGGAGCTCGGGGTTGTCCAGGTGGAGGCTCTCCTCGCTTGCGCGCATCAGTTCTGGCACATACGGCTTGAATGTCTCCGGGCCGACCGCAATGGCGATGCGGCCAAGGGCGTCGCTGATGCCGCTTCGGAGAGTTAGGTCCTCCTCGGTCTCCTTCACGGACATATAGGGGCCGAGGGCGGCCATCGTTCTCTCGAAGTAAGGCTTGAACTCGTCGTCCATGCTAGTAGCGAGGGCGCCGATCGCTCCGGCGGCAGAGATCTTGACGCGAGCATCGTCATGGGACAGGAGACGGCCGATGGGGTCAAGCAGCTGCGGGGCATACTTCTGCATGACCTCGGCCTTGACGCCGTCGCACATGGCGTCAAAGGCAGCGCAGACGGACCGGATAATGGCGTTGTTCTTCTTGCGGGCCTTCTCGTCCGCTCCTCCCTCGGTCTCCGCGGCTTGCAGGTTCTTCAGCAAGGCAGTGATGAGAGCCTCGTGCTCGGTCGCGACATCCTCTGACATCTCCTCAGCCAGGCGCGTAAGACCGACCAGAGCCGCGTGTCTCACCTCGATCTCCGAGTCGTTGAGCAGCCGGATGACCACGGGCAAGATCGTCTTCATCTGCGTCATGACAAAGTCGGGCGCGCCCTCGGCGCAGATGCCAAGGGCAATGATACCCGCCTTGCGGTGGGAGACCTCGGACGAAGCCGAGAACAGGGCGAACTGATCCAGTAGTGGCACGATGACGTGGCGTGGAGGCAGGTCGGTGGCGAGCTGCGCCAGGAGCGAGAGGGAGGCGCGCGCCGGGGTGGTCTCGTCGTCATCCTCGTCGTCGTCGAGCTCAGTCAATATCTGCAAGCTCTTCTCAACGAGGAGCTTGATCAGGTCCGACATCCCCATGAGCTTCATGCGGCGGTACCGAACGGCCTGGGTAAGGAAAGCTAGAGCCTGCGACCGCGAGTCCTCGTCGGCCTCGGTGTTGGACGCAATCTCGACCATGAACTGCATCAGGTCCTTGAGGTACTTGCCCAGCAGCGCCGAGTCGTACGCCAGGAACTGCTGCAGCGTCTCGAACGTGTTCTTGGCCTTCTCGTCGTCGCCTGCCGCCACAGCAGATCGCAGGACGTCCGCCATGGAAGGGATGAGGGACTGGACGAGCTCCACTTTCTCTTGATCCTCTGGGTCGTCGGTATCGACAAGCAGAAGGGCGCTACCGATCGCCATGGTTGAGTTGACGCGCACATCCAGGCTTTGCTGGTCCTGGATTCCGCGGCGGAGGATGCCGAAGAGGGGGCCGAGGACCTCGTTGAAGTGGCGGGGATCGGCCTCCACGCAGCAGTATATGAGGTAGGACCCAAGCTCCCGCTGCTCGACGGGTTGGTCCTCCGCAACCATGCCAAACATGGTCTGGAATAGATCTTTCCACTCGCCCTTGGCAAGATCAAGGCTCGCGATCTCGGAGATCAGGCGCATTCTCAAGTGGCGGCACCTGCGATTCGGGTCCGACTGGAGGTTGTTGAGCAAGTGATTCCGCACGGTCGGCTTGTGGGTCGCGGGGACCTTGGGCCAGTGTTTGGAGACCAGTCGGGTCGCTTGAACGGCGGCGAACTGCCTGACGCCGTCATCTGGGTGGAGGCAGACGTTCTCGATAAGGAGGAGCAGAGCCTCCGGCCGGGGGTACCAGTTCTTCTGCAGCTCGGCCGTGACCTGCTTCAGCTTTTCAGTGTCGGCTGTGGGTTCGAAGGAATGATGTTCGTTAGCAGGACGATTAGCAGAGAACAGATGCGAGGGGAGGAGAAGAAGTGCGCATGCTGGATGTCTGCTCCCACAAAGCGGCGGTACATACGGGCTTGGGTATGCTCGAGGAGCGTGCGGAAGCCCTGCGAGTCCACATTCTGCAAAGGGTCTGACATCTTGTGCCTCGCCGTAGTGGTTTGTTAGGAGAGAATGGTATTACAACCAGGGCTAGGTAGGCAAGGGAGGGAAGGACGGAAGAAGAAGAAGAAGAGGAAGGGAAAAGGAAGGAGAGGAGAGGGGGGGGAGAAAATATTAAGTGGGGGAGGGGATAATGGAAATAATATTGTTGTCGTGGGGAGAAAAAAAAAAGTTGGTTGCCCAATGCGGGGCAGGCCAGGCCGACGCGTCGAGTTCGCCTGCTAGCAGATAAGATTGCCGCGTTTGAGCCACATTGATGGCGCCTCACCAGCGACGCAGTGGCGGTGCCTCGTCAAATTTGGACCCACCTTTCGTAAGGTACATGCATTCACCCAACGACAACCCCGCCATAACGACGACCGTGGAGGATTCCGGACCAGCATGGCTAGGCGAGAGTTGATCTGGAAAAAGTCGTCGCTACGGTCGTAGGCTCAACTACCGTAAGATGAACCCAAGTTCACTCGCCACTCTGGTACGAAGGCCTGCAACGCATCCGGCCCCGCCTCCTCCCTCCTCATCAGTGCTTTCAACATCATCAGGGACTGAACGTCCATCTCAACGGCGGCGGCAGCGTCTAAGGCCTAGAGCTGTAACCGTTCCCATAGCGTTGTGCTCCATGACATCTGTGCTGTCCTATCGGAGCCACCGGTCGACGCTGTTTGTAGAAACAATGTCACACCTGTGGGCACTAGGTTGAGAGGTATGCTAGTCGGGAGGAGGCTTCGGGTCACGAAAGAAGAATGTTACAGTTTTGTAAGCTTGAAGGGCCGTATGGAACGAAGTCCGAGTGCAAGTAGGAGAAACTTCATCGAAAAGCAATCCTTTTTATGCAGGATAGCCATCAACGTATAGCACAGAACGTAACGCATCGCCAGGGCTGCACGCCGGCAGAGGGCTCACAAAATTTCGACGCCACGAGACGGAAACTCCCTTCTTCGCAGTCTGTAATGTTCAGAAGGAGAACGCAAATATGACACATACAGACTCCCCTTTGGCGCTTTGCTATGCCCGTAGTACCGGTAACGGGGCCTCCTTCTGTGTCGATCTCATTGCGTCATTCACGCGCTCGAGATATGATTCCAGTCTCAAGACGCGTCGTCGTCCTGCCAGCTCCTCACCTAGAGGACCCACCCACATCGCGTCCCTCACCGAGGTGGCTCGTACCTACCTTCATAAGCTCCGACGCGTCGTCAAGTTTCTCAAAAATCGAAGGATGATGAATGGCGCAGGCGTTGACAGCCGTGCCCGGTACGGGTACATTAATTTCCCAGAGTGGCAAAGGTGTGCGAATTCAGCAAAAATGCAAGAAACGCCCTGACTTCGAATCTTCTTTTTGCCACCTTTTTTTGCCTCCCTTTTCCTTCTTTTTTCCTCTCTTCCACAATGCCGCATTACCCCATGGCTTGAGACGATCATCTCATGCCATTATCATTTTTTCAAGCTAGTCACAGACACGATGTTCGCGAGATCCTTATCCGCGCAAGGGAACAAAAATAATTCCACCCCGACTCCAATGGAGAAAACACTCCTCGAAAAAAAAAAAAAAAAAAAAACAACCAGCGCGCCCCTGCACCTCCCCAACTCTTGGTTACGACCGCATGAATGTGACCCCAAGGATCACATCACATTCGGGTCCCCGCTAGGACCCTGAAAGCACCAGTAGAGCGTCCCTTCCGGAAAACAGGGATGAACCACTCACACGCCTCCAACTTCTGCTCGGTCGCGCTCTTGTCCAGCTCCTTGATCCACAGCGTCAGTCGCTCCTCCATATCATCCTCAAGACACGCCGCTGCCGCGTTCCTTGCCTCTGCTGACTCGCCCATCTTGTCCAGCACCAAGGACAGCCGCAGGCGGGCCCTAGTGACGTTGATAGGAGCCCAGTCGGCGCCCTCGCGGAGGCTGATTGCCCGACGGAGGTGGTTCCTGTGGGGGCACCTGGTTAGTTATAACGCGACCTATACTGATGTGTTTATGTGTGTGTCTGTGGCAACAAGACCTTACGCGGCGTCCTCAAAGTTCCCTGCGTGATACTCCGTTGTACCCAGCCAGTACAGCGCCTCCAGCGTCTCGTCATAATTATGGCCCCTCAGCTCGTGTCTGGTCTGGTACACCTCCGTAAAGTGCAGCCTGGCCGAGGACGTGTCGCCCCTCACGAGCGCCACCAGCGCCGTCTGCAGCTTATAGACGGTGGTCCAGTAGTGGCGGTCGCCGAAGTGGTCCCGAACCATGTCCAGGGCCTTGGCGGCGCACGTCTCAGCCTCGTCGAGCTTGCGCTGGCCGAGGCATATCTGCGATCGGACCAGGTATTGGATGGCGAACTGGAAGGTGAGGTCGCACTCCTTGTTGCCGGCCCTCAGCTCTTCGAACTTGGCCATCGCGCGCTCCGTGAGGTCGAGGGCTCTATCAAACTCCTCCTCGTCGCACTGGAGGCATGCGAAGTCATTCCATCCGCGGGCGATGTCCACCCAGACCATTGTCGCCATGTCGGTGCTGCCGTCGGGAAGTGTCTTAAACAGCGCGACGCGGCGGTCGATGACTTCCTGCATCAGTGGGGCGGCCTTGGTGCGGTCGCCTGCCTGGTAGTGGTTGGTGGCGATGAAGCAGATGATCTGTGTGAGCACAGGGTCCGTATCGAGGACATCCTGCTCGAGCACCTCGCGGCAGATCTTCTCGGCCAGAACGGAGACCGAGTACGACTGGGCCTGGAAGGCCTGGTCCCAGAGGTAGTATGCCGCGTCGCAGAGCAGGTTGGCAAACACCTTGTCTCCCATCAGGCGCGGTTCAGCCTGCTCGTACTCGGTCTTGAGGCTCAGGACTTGTGGAAGAAACGTTTCCCACTGCTCCAGCTGGCTGGGCAAGATGCGGGTCAGGGCTGAGCGGGCGGGGAAGACCTTGCGAACGTGGGTGGCGGCTCGGTTGAAAATCCGCTGGCGCTCTTGGGGATCCTTCTCGGCGAGCTGGATGAGGACGCCTCGCTTCAGAGCACGGTGGGTGCGGAGGGTGGCGTTGCTTCCGGAGCCGTCTCGCTCAACGAGGTGAGAAGCCATGAGCTCTGTCACTAGGCCTCTGAGGCTGGTCATTAGAAATATGGGCAGATTTCTCGTCGTTAGCGTCGCAGCTTCATGAAGGGTTGTGCGTGGTCCCCTAAATCCGCCTGTCCGGGTGAAAAGGTCAAGTGATTCCCTACCGGACAAGTTCTGCGAATCTCTCGTTCTTGTTACCATCTCCATCGGTGCCATCTTCCGCCTGACTAATGAGCATCATCTCGAGAACAGCATCGGGGTTGAGGAAGGCCAGTGTTCGAAGGAGCTCCAGAGCGCCAGGTGACAGCTTGCTCAGGGCAAAGTCCCACACAGTCTGAAGAGTTTTGTCGTAGTGGTCCAGGAAGTCAGGAGCATCGCTCTTCCATATCTCCGCCGAGCCAAAGCGATCCCGGAACATGTCGCGAAATTCTCGTAGTGACAGGTTTGACCGCTTGATGTAGCCCGAGTAGTGAGCGAGCGCGAGCGGCAACCCGCCGAGGTTCTCGGCAATCTGGCTTGCTGCATCTTGCTCCTCGGAGGTGGCGTTGGTTAGTTGCATGATGAGATCGGAGCCATCGTTTGGTTTCATGGGTTGGATTTCAATGTCATGCTTGATGAGAGAGCCACGGCGCATAGACTGCGAGGTAACCAAAACGGCGCCGCGGCTGTTGTGTGGCCAATAGCGGATGAGCGTCTTCCGGTCGGTGGCGTTGTCAAACACGAGAAGCCACGTGAGATCTACTATGAGAACGGCGAGGAGAAATGGCAGGTCAGCAAAGGCGCGGTACGAAAGTGGTACGCGGTCGATGGGGTTCTCACTCACGAGTCTCGTTGAGCCATCGTAGCACTTTCTCGACATTCTCTTGCAGGGACCCTTGTGACTCCGAGTCGACGACCTTGACGTGCTTGCCGATGTCCGCCAAGCCATTAGAGATCTCCACCTCGTTCTCAGCACGCACCCAGAAGACGTGGTCATAGTGCTTCTGCATGAGATGCAGGAACTCGACGGCGACTTCTGTCTTGCCCACGCCGCCGACGCCGTGGAGTACGCATGATTTCTGCACTGCAGGCTGGTAACCACTTGTGTCCGTGGTCTGTCGCGGGCCCAGCATCGATTCGAGCGCGTTGAGGACCTCCTTGCGGTCGGTGAAGGTCGGTCGCCTCCCCTGACGGATCGACGAGATGGAGCTGCTCCTGCTGAGAGTCGCATTGGCGGAAGAGCCGGGGTTGCCGAAGTTTTTGCTCTCCATTTTGCGCTGCCACTCAGTCACTGTTCTCATATATGCAAGCTGGACTTCTTCAGCGAACGCGGCTTTGCTCTTCTCGATCGCGTGTTGAATTCGTTGGAACTCGACGTCGACTGGGCGCCATACCAGGTGGATGAGGATCTCTGCGAGGGGTTCGTGGTCATTTTATGTGCACAACAGCAAATCCTAGAGGGGGGGGGAGGGAAAGTGGGACGTTGCCGAGGAAGTCGCATTCCAACGCCGACTAGTATGAAGGGAGCGGTGACAGGCATGAAGGGACAGACTGCTTGGCATGAAGGGACACGGTGATTGGCATGACGGAAGATGATGACTCGCTGCCGGGAGACAAGGAATTTCGCCGTGGTTACCTGCAGAATTGCGGTTTAGGAAGTCGAGAAGGTGCAGATTGAACGCCGTGCAAACGCTCAAGATGTCCGTGACGGCCCGTTGGAGACGATCGGTTGGAAAAAGATCCAGGTACTCGGTGAAGCGAGGAAGAGAGCGGAACAATTCCTCGAAGCAAGTCGATACCCGGTCCATTGTGGCAGTGAGTCTGACAGCAGCCTGTACGATTTTGAAACGTGGCTCAGCTAATAGTACCAACGAAGTAGGACGGTCGACAACAAGGGCTCGGCCGAAAAGGGTGTGTAGCCCCTGGCGATGACTGGCCTTGACACATGAATTACTCACCCTGAAAATTAGGTGAACGCTACCCCAGAGTAACTGGAGGTCAGGCAGGACTGATCTGCACAGAAGTGCCGAAGATCCGGTTACAAATCTCTCCAGGGACTGCAGCATCGATGAAACCCTGGCCATTCTGCTCAGAGAGCCACGCGAAGAGAACTCTTCCTTAATCCTCAACAGCGCTTCAGAGCAGTTGTCGATGTTGGCTTCTAGAATATGCACCTTCTGCATTTGTGGGAGCTTCTCCAAACCCTCACGGATGGCAGCCGATAGCCCGAGGTTTGTATCGGCAGCCGGCCGCTGCGACTCCACGCCGGCCCCGTCGTTTGCCTGGGACGAATCACCCTCGGTAGGGTCTGCGCGAGAAACATACTCCCGAGCCACGGCCTTGCCCGTATTGGCGTATTTGCCAAGTGATTCGTAGGGTTTCGTGGACGGGGCCCTGGGGTGCGTGCTGTTGCCGTTGTGGACGAGCTCTTTGCTGTCATGGAGACTGTTAAAACTGTCGTGTTGGCCCTCAATGGCTGGGAGCTTCCCTCGCGGTTTCCGCCGACAGAATGCGCAGCATGACAACATGGCGGCTAGCTACCTATGCCGGGGAACCTGAGCTAATGTTGTCGTACAGGCGCGATCGTCAAACTGGGAACCCTGTCTTGCAACCTGGTCCTGGTGGCGTAGCACAAGTCTAACATGTAATTTGGCCAGGCACCAGTTGGTGTACCTACTCTTGACTCAATTGCGGCGCGTTAGTGAGGGACCTGTCTAATATTATGTACGTATGAAGGAGATAGCCAGCATCACTCACTTCGGCGGCAAGGGTTCTCTCAGGGATGATCTTAGGCTTGTTTTCATATCGAACTGTACGTACTTTTACATTACCTAGGCAAGGAGCGACGGCTCGAAATATCCAGACGCTCAGGGTACCAAGGTAGATATGAATATGTAGCAACAATACGCTATCGTCGAGACCCGTTTGTCAGTTGATAACTTGATAATATGCGAGGGTGTCAGGGGTAACCGGCTGGTCTGTTCTTAGATAAAAGTGCCGCGCTAAATCGCTTTCGAAGCGAACAGTGTAACGGTCGGTGACCCAAACAAGGTAAATGTCGTAAATATTTCTTCCTATTCTCGTGCAGCGAAATCACGAAAGATAAATAGAAGCTCTTGGTAAGGCTCTGAGCAAGAGGATCTAAGACCGCTTTCTCGGCCCTGGAAAGAATTACAATCGATTACCTAACCGAGCTGGCTTCTTTGGGCAGAAACTGCAACGATGCCTGACCGCACAACGTGGTTGGTCAGAATCGTCAAGAAGTGCAATTTGTTTTCCCAACCTGCGGCTTGCTGGTGTGGGAAGGGGTAGATTTACAACCTTGCCTCGCTAGTAGCATCGCTCGGTGCGGCAGAAGCCGATGTCGCTGTGGAGCGATTTATCTTGGCAGTATGTGCCTAGTTGTCGTGCGGGCCTAGAGATGCTTCGCATCGTTAACAGAATGCGCAGCAGTGTATCGTCGACGACGTGGAAGTGATTGCTAATGGAAGTTCTCTTAATTATATCAGAAATGCCTTTGCTATAACGTGGCGGTCGTGGATGTGATAAGGAAACGTCAATGCTCTCAGCCTCCCACTTCCCGTTTCTTCCGCTGACTCTAGCTTAAGGTACCGAACTTGCGTGTATGATTACTAGTACTACTAACTAGTAGTATTTTGGTCCCGCAAAAGCTGATGCCACTGCGCTTCCTTCTATGAGGGTGAGCATGACGATCAAGGCTACCTACTTAGGACTGGCCTACACAAAGATGCCAGATGTACTTTATTCTTCAATCATTCCAGGTCTTGCTCATTCTCTTAATTGGAATATTATCCTTCCTTGTCCGAACTGGCTACTTCTCCATCTCCTCCTTGAAACCCTGCCTGACCACATCAGGCACATCTCCGAGCTCACGCACGACATCCATCGTCCGTCTCATTCTCTCAGGGGACGTCGTGCCATTCAAGATAGACACGCTCCCCCCAGAACCCCCTTCAGAGCCTGAGGAAAGTACCAAAAGAAACAGGGCGTCTTCTCGAGAGATCTTGGCCTTGTCCGCCAACCAGCCGACGATCTGTCCGTCGAGCAGACCGGGGTTGGCTTTGAGGACCCAGAATGCTTGGTACTCAATACTATTCTTCGAGCAATACTGCCTCACTTCGACATCGAACTTGTTCGCTGGCCAGAAGCGATTCTGGACTATGCAGGGCTTTATTAAAGCGCTAGCGCAGATGTTTTGGAGCTGACGAATGTTGACATTGCAAACCCCGAGACTGCGCACTTGGGTACCCACGAGACGCTCCATGGCGCGCCAGACTTCGAGTGTTTCTTCCATCGTGGGCATGGGTCCATGGAGCAACAGCGCGTCGACGTAGTCAAGGCCGAGCTTTGAAAGGCTCATTCTTAGGCTCTTCCGGACCTTGACGTCTGTCGGGTCACTCAAGTCATAAGGGGCGTATCCAGGCGCATGGCCAGCAGGGGTGGTGAATTTTGTTTGAACGGTGAGGCTGTCTCGGCGAACAGAAAGGCCATATTGAGGAGGTTGGTCAAGCACCGCTTTCAACCCTTGTCCAACCACCTCTTCGTTGTAATATTGCGGCTGGCAGGCGGTGTCAAACGCTCGATACCCAGCTTTGAGAGCAGCTAGGATGGTGGCTGGGTCGGCCTTTTCTGCTGTGCCATAGATCAAGGATGAAGTACGCATTTTTGACGCCGTTGTGTGGTGTGCTTTAGTAGATACCTCAAGTGCGAAATATCATTGACGAATTTATGGATTGATGAGGCGTGGTCATCATCAGAAACAGGGCAGGCTGGAGTGCTGACAGACGGACTGCTTTTTCCACCAGAATGCTACATCTACACCCCTGTCAAGGAGGCGTGCCTCAAAACTGTGCCTACCAACGATAAGCCGTGCCGCGAATGTGCGATAATTCTGGGGAAAATGTGTCGTCGGGTTCCAACATCATGCAGCTGCCCCCCCTCCAACTGAACACTCAGCCCCACTCCGACTGACCGGTTGCCTTTTGTGGCATGCTCATTTCTCCGGGCGTCCGATGGTGCATGCCCTCCCTTTCGTGGGAGTCCAATGCCCGCCAGCACATTGTGCTTCGCAATCTCGGCACCCTAGAGGAGGGAGAGAACGAGGAGCTCTGATGGATGGAAGGGTCTTTATTGGCCTTGCCCTTGCCGGTCCCCCCAGACCAGGCGAGGGCAAGGAACGCATGTTCAGCTATCTCGAATCTCTGCGGCTAGCCTCGAAGGCTGGACACTCTAGAGTTTGCCGCAATGGCAGCGTAGCCTTTCGGGGGCCAGCATGGAGTGCGAGAAGCCTCCTCGTGGCGAGCTCAGAGGAGCTCTCGACCGGTAAGTGTATACTGGCTGGATCTCAGAAGGCAATTCTGATCAACTGACTGACTGATGCAAACCCTTCCACAACGCTAGGTTGGAGGCAGTCGTCGATGTGATCGAGGAGATCAGAAACATCTTCCGGGCCCCTTCCTTGTCGATCGGGGTCGTTCACCATGGCGACACCATCTTCTATCGAGGCTTCGGCTTTGCCAACCTCAAGACTGGCCTGGTCCCAGACGCCAACACCATCTACAGCATCGGTTCAGGGACCAAGGCCTTCACGGGCACGTCGTTCGGCCTCTTGGCTCAGGCCGGGAAGATCGATTTAGACGCTCCCGTCTCATCCAAAATGCCCGAGCTCAACACGGAGAAGAGCCCGGTGGTTGCCGAGAAGATGACGCCCCGCGACATGCTCTCCCACTGCGCCGGACTCGGCACAATCCCCTTCCTCGTCATCGGGAGATACGGTGCTGTGTACGCCCAGAAACAGGACGTCGTCCAGATCTTCAACCATCTCCCACGGGTAGCCCCTTTCCGAACCGAGTGGATGTACAATAATTGGCTGTTCGCCCTTGCCGGTGTCCTCGTCGCCCGGGAAAGCGACGGCCTCGGCTACGGCCAATTTGTCCGGCGCAACATCCTCGACAAAATCGGCATGGCCCGCACCGGCACCAGCTCTCGCATCATCGACCACAACCACGCGGTGCCCTACCTCGTCTTCGACAAGAGACCCCCAAAGGCCATGGATCTTCCCGTCCTGGACGATGGCATTGCATTCGACGCTTCGGGTTGTATCCGATCATGTGTTTCCGACATGGTCCTTTGGACGAAGGCCCTGATGAAGGCCTGGCGCATGCAACAATCAGGCCATCTCCCCCTCCCCCTCCCCAGCATCCCACCGCCCACTCGCCGCTTGGGTGATCGTCGCTCGGGTGCTCGTCGCTTTTGGCGCTCTCTTGTCTCGCCTGTAACTTGCTGTTTGCCAACATCCCGCTCTCGGTCCAAGCGCTCCAGCCCATCGGCCCAACAGCATGCCATCATTGACCTCCTGTCGGCCATGGCTATCGCCCAGCAGCCTCACTTTCCTATTGCCGCCGCCGAGGACAGGATGCAACAGTACTGTCTTGGTCTCTTTGATCTCCGCATGCCTACGTCTGAGATGAACCTCGTCACCAACGGCGACGTGAACGATAGAGACTACGTCATCGGGAAAGACTCGCCCCCTAAAGTTGTTGTAGGCCATACTGGCGAATACGGTGGATTCCTCTCCGCGTACTGGACCTTCCCAGAAACCGACTCCTCCATCGTGGTCCTGTGCAACTCCTTCCAGCTAAACGGTGACCCCACCAACATCATAGCACAGCTCCTCGCCCAAGCGCTCTTTGACCTAAGGCCCCAGGAAAACTTTATCAACATCGCTAGCAAGGTTGTGCAACATGCCAGGGCAAGATGGGACATCGTGTTGGAGAACTGGCTGTCCAATCGCATCCCCGGGTCTGAGCCAGCCGGCCTCGAGTCCTACACAGGCATCTACGTAAGCGAGACTTTAGCAATGATGATCGAGATTTCCCCAATCGAAGGCGTACAGCCCAACTCAAACAGCCCAGACAACTGCCCCTTGCGACTCCGCATCAAAGGCGATGCCCAACAGGTGTTCGATCTCTACCACTATCACCACAACAGCTGGACATTCCTTCAACCTACTAGAGATGAGTGTATTGACAAGGGCTACTTCTGTTACTTGTATTGCTGGGAGTCTTTCATTATTGACTTCAGTGGACTCCGTCAGGGCTTATTCAGCGAGCTTCGCTGGAGGCTCGACACAGACGAGCGTGTTTCCCCCCAAGTTTTCACGAGGTTTCACTAATGTACGGGCGCAGATTCGGTACTCAACGTACGCTTTGTTGCAAGAACACTAGTGTTGGATGTTTTTTTCTGGAGAAATGTTTTGGGCTTGGATTTCAGTGTAAGGACGGAATAAGACAGACTGTTACGCACGATCTTTCAACAAAGATGTAGCTATCAGATACCCCTTAAAATTGTACACCCACTGTCGTCACAGATTGGCTTAATGACCTAACATAGAGTCTCCCGTTCACTGCTCCATGAACAAGCACCCACCACACACCCTCCAATACTCACTCCGCCAAGAATACGTAACAAAACCGATCCCCGGACTTGCCCAGCGCATTGTAGATTCTCACTTGCGGATCCGGCCGTGATTGACGACGGGATAGGTGCCCATCATCTCTCCGGTAATAGGGTCAGGAGAGGGTGGGCCATCGCCATCGCCGTCAACGACTGTCCCAGCTGCGTGGTGAAGCTCGTTTCCCCAGCGCAACCAAGGTTTATCACTCGGATCCTCCATATTGGGCTTCCAACCGACCCAAGGACGGCCCTCAGCCCCGGCCGACGCCATCTCGAGCTCGAGCCAGTGTTTCCACGGCTGAATCTTGGCTGGTGCGGCAGTTGCAAGGTAAGAGTTCGAGCGGAGCACTTCCTCGACGGGGGCTGCCATGACCTTGCCGGGAGTCGGGATCGTCCGTGATGGTTTGGCCAGGACGAGCATGCTACCGGGGCGACTCTGTGTTAGTGACAGGCGATCCCGAGCGATGGTAGATCCCCAACTGATCACGACTACCTACCCAAGCCCAATCATCACTCCAAGAATAATGACGGCATACAAAGATAACATGATTGGGCGCGCCGTGGCTGACTTCGCTACACTGACTGATTTCGAAGAGGAAGTACGACTGAGGCAGCACAAAGTAGTGATAGTGGAACAAAGGAGGTTGGCCAAATCTCAGGGTGGGCCGCTGATGATCCGCCTTCAAACCCCATCGCACCGCCCTGCCGCCCGAGGCAGACTCCAATCACTTATGATTCCATTTCCTCCTAGCCATGGATAGCCCAGCAAAGCAATTCTGACTGTCCTTCGCTGCCTGCCACTTCGTTCACAATCCTTCTTGAGGCTCTGCTGTTGACCGATTACCATTTTCGGAGCCCTCATCAAACTCGGACACTAGCAACATGTGCACAAAGCTGATCGCCCTGCTGACATCCCTTTTATGCCCGCCTGCACCAATCACACCCAGCAACCAACAAGAGTAGCGTAGTGTTGGCCTAAGTTCTTCCAACC
>PYST01000495.1:0-22118 GCA_003049485.1 Ophioceras dolichostomum
ATGGCCTGTTCGAGGTCTCGCATCTCGCCGGTCCTCTCGTACCGGCGACCGAGCTTGTTCCCGAGGTTGTTTAACCAAGCTGCCCGGTCCGGGTAGTCTTCCGGCATCGATTCGACAGCCTGCCTTGCTGTCGTAATGGCCTCTTCGAGGTCTCGCATCTCGCCGGTCTTCTCGTACCGGCGACCGAGCTTGTTCCCGAGGTTGTTTAACCAAGCTGCCCGGTCCGGGTGGTCTTCCGGCGTCGATTCGACAGCCTGCCTTGCTGTCGTAATGGCCTCTTCGAGGTCTCGCATCTCGCCGGTCCTCTCGTACCGGCTAGGAGCACTTGGCAGGAAGCAAAGTTCGGAAAGTGACTCTATTCAGTGTAATCTAAGCTTGAGAAGAAAGGAAGAGGAAAGAAAACAATTGCCATGACGCGTGCGGGGCAATTGTGTTCTGGTTCCCACGCGAGAGCGGTGTCTCTCAGCAGAATGTCTGGTTGCGGGGTGGCGTCTCTCGACAGGATGCCGTGCCGCAACAGCTTTGCAAAGTTGATGTGGCAGCTGTCCGATTGCCACGTCGACTACAGTGCTGTGGTGGTGGCTGCGTCGATGCTGCCTAGCGAGTTAGCCCCAATACCAGCTGTAGACGCCACTGTCTGCAAGCCTCATTTTTGTAACCATTTAGCACCTTCGTACCCCCACGACCGTTGCGGTGGCGCCGCGTTGACCGGCGAATCGCCAGCTCTAGAGCTACCATTGCGCTCGGTGGCTGAGGCTGTGTTAATGTGTTCTAACCAAACTGCCTGCCATTCGCTAGCTTTCGAAGCCACCCGTCGGCGGCCTCTAATCTTGCTATAAAGCCGCCTTTCGCCGTTCTCAGGAGCAAAAGCGTTCTGTGGTCATAGGCCACCGCTCTCATGTTGCCAAACGTCATCCAATTTTGCGGTTTATTCCGCAAGATGCGGTAAAACTTGGCCGCTTCACCACCAGCATCGACAACCCGCATCAAAACTACCACGATCCGTCATGGACGACACCGACCCAGTCTGTTGATTCGCCTCTCGACTCTTTTACTGGCATACATCAAACAGCCTCTGGCTCCGGCTTCGCGTCGACTCTCACGGCTCTAGCGTCTGCCGTGTTCTCAAAGCACACGAAATCGAAGCTGCACATCGTCGCAGATCGTGTGGTGACTTCAGTCCTCGACAATTCTGACAGCTGGTTCAAAGAAGCGACAAAATTCCTAGCGACTCAGAGCTGGATTGAGCAACAAATCGACCAAGGGAACGATATCTACATGATTGTCGGCTTTCACAGTGTCACCAACGCCCATATCACTCAAGGGTCCTGCCGTGGGGCCGCTGCCGATGGTCAGATTCAGCTTCCTGCAACTCTCTCGCTTGCTGCTGCTGGGGTCATCGATCCACTGGGGGATGCGCTTGATCCAAGTGTCAGTGGGCACCGCCAGATCCTCGACGAAACGCAGTCCCAATTCCAGGTGCCCGGCGACCAGATCTGTGCGTTGCAATACCGCAAAATCCGCCACGCGTGGCTGTCGAGCAAGCGTATCGACAAGTCCCGCCTGTCGCAGCCGTGGTGGTCTTCAGTCGAGAGGTGGAGGGATGAGGAAGAGGGCGAAGACGATGTGGGAACTGGCCCAGCTAGAGGGTCTTGATAAGGGATGGGTAAGGGAAGTCAGTGGGGACGAGGTTTTCCTCGTCCGCCAAACTGAAGAGTTTCAGCCCTCAATAGTAGAACATCTTCATTGTCGCCTGACAAATATTCCGCTCACGCAATGTGCACTGTTAGGACAGGCCCAGTACCTGAATTGCCGAGATTAATGAACCCGTATAACGATACCCCGGCTGATGGTCTCAGGCAGCAAGATGCCCTATTTAAGAGTCTTCGTTCTAGAGCATCAATACGATGGCTGTTGAAGCCTGCGTTCCGTGATCGTGACACTACTCTTCTATCTATCTTTCCTCGCTGCCTGAGCGATTTACAAATACAGCACTTCACCAACCTTTTTCTCAATTGAGACCTCGCACCGTCGGACATGAACGACGCAAAATAATCACGTACCCGCGCTACCCCATGCCCAAGAAGAAGGACTGGGGCGCGCCGACTAGACAGTCATCACGCCTGACGGAAGACGCGTCAGAAGAGCCGACAACGGCTAAGTCATTCCCAGCAGAAGACAAGCTGGAAGAGCCGAGCCTGGCTACCACTGCAGCGGAAAACGAGCTGTTCCTGGCAGATCCTGTGCCAGCAGAGTCGCTTGCGACTGTTCAGGGTGCCGAGAGAAGGCTACCTGCCTGGGAGGACTCCAACGACGACTCCCTCGATCTTCTCCAGTACGGAGACAGTAACCCTAAAGAGCTCGAGATCGACCCAGACCACCCGTTCCTCAGCACGGAAGAACAAGCTGAAGAAGAAGACCCCGCGTTCAAGCTAGTGAAAGAGACTCCCGAGTTGATTACTTCGGTCCCAGAACGCCCTCTTCTTTCTACCACGGACTCACGCACCATGCCCGAGTCAAGCCAACCCGCGGCCGCCTCTGATGTTGCCACCCAGGCCGCTACTGCTGCCATCGTAGCTGCAGTCCTAGCAGAACTTCGCAAGTCTGGAGCTCCTGTCAGCACCAACGAGGACCCACAGGCCCGAGAGACCACCCCAGCCGAGAGCGTCTTTGGAGGCACTACCTTTGTGCCGAAAGGACCCGCCGCTTTCCCGGCATTCAAGCCCTATGATGCTCAGGGAGACTCTAGCTCTCCGAACCCTAACTACGACAAAAAGTCCCGAGCCATGGGAATTGACCCAGGCAAGTTTGACGGCGACGAAGGCGAGTTCGATGCATGGGTTGAGCGCTTGGCGGACAAACTCGTGGAAGATGCCGAGACCTTCAAGAACGAACGGAGCCGTATGGCCGTTGTTAATTCTCTCACCACTGGCCAAGCCCGATCCCTCCTCGAGTTTCGCTACAGCCACGGATCCACCAACCCGTTCAAAAACACGGCTGAAATGATCGCCACCCTGGCGGGAGTCTTCCACGACGAGCACGGACCGTCCAAGGCCCGCGAGGAGCTCCGCAAGCTCATGTTCAACCCCAAGTCCCAGAACATCTACCAGTTCGTCAGCAAGGTGAACACCCTCTGCGACCTCGCGAACGTCCACCAGAGTGAGCGCAAGACAATCCTGTTTGAGCACCTGCCCGTCGGTCTTGACGCCCGACTTCGAGGCGACTCCCGCGATACCAACGTCTCGTACGAAACGTTTACCACCCGAGTAGCCGACGCCGCCTTGGAAAAGCAACGCCTCCTCGAGTCGATCAAAGAGAAGCATTCAAAGTCCCCCGACAAGGACGAGCGGCGCCGCAAGCGCCGGGAACGCCAGGACCAGTATGAACACAAGTACCGCAAGGCAGACAAGTCGGTCGACCCTGCTGCCTACAAGCCCGAGAACAAGCCCAAGGGGGAGGAGGAAGATCGAACCTGCTACAGCTGCAAGAAAGCAGGACACGTCGCCCGCAATTGTCTGGACAAGCACCAAGTCGCAACCCTTTTCCGCCGCATGGAGGCCGATGGAGCGTTCCTCGACTCGGGAAAAGAGTCAGGCTCTTCATCGGACGACGACTCGACCCCTTCCTTGGCAGACGAGTCAAAAAACGAGGAAGACCGCCGGAAGTCTCCGCGGCGGTCCATGTACCACAGTTAGCTAGGATCGGTAACAAGAACCATCACACCTCATTTATCGTGGATGCTCAGTTGCAGCATGATGGCCTTGCTGTCGACTTCAAAGCGCTTTGTGATACTGGAGCCATAGCCAAGCTACTCGTCAGCTTCCGAGCAGCCGCCCAGGCTAAGAAGACGGTGGGAGCAAGAGTCCAAAAACTCAAACACCCTATTCCTCTCACCGATTTCCGAGACCGGCCGGTTACCCAAGTTCGAGAAGTCTTAATAGCCTCTCTTCAGATCGACGGAAGGCGCTTCGTCGACCAAGAGTTCTGGATCACCGACACAGGGTGCAATATCTTCATCGGCTTGGTCTGGCTAACCGAACAAAACGTCCTCCTCCACCCTCAGTCACGGCAGATCATTTGGCCAGACGACCTACCCAATAATACCAGGTTCTCCAAGGCACTTACGCTGCTCCCATCATCTGGGATTCTTGACCCCCAAGCTCAGCGTGACTCTTTGCGCCGGGACCAGTTGTTCGACTAGCAAGTTGCCCAAGAGTGGAAGACAAGGCCAGTCCGGGCCATCCTCACTAACCCGGTACGGCAGAAGCAGACGGGGCAACTCTCCCAGAAAGTCGAAATGCTGGGCAATAATCCAGGACTGAAGCCTTTACCCTTATCGGCTTCACTCAATTCTTCTCTCGCCGCCCTACACGCTCGCGTCGAAAGAGACCCTCGCCAGTCACGCTGGAAGTCATTGCCTCTCCCCGACTCACCAGTCAATTGGGAAACGACTCGCTCGCCGACCCGGATCCAAGCCCTCTCAGGCAAGCCCTGGAGAACCTTCCCAGGCGCCAAGATACCTTTTCCTCCGGACGAGGACCCCGAGCACGTCAACCTAGTTCGACGCCTGATCCCTCCCGAGATAGCGCACCTGGAAGGCTTCTTTTCGAAGAAGGCGAGCACCAAGCTCCCGCCCAGCCGCCCTGGACATGACGTCGTTCTCGAACTAGAGAAGCCTCTGGAGGGCACCCCGCCAACCTACCGCATGCCTCTCTCGATGCGCCCGATCGAAAAGGAGACAACGGACGAGCTCCTCGCCATAGGGTTCATTGAGCCCTGCATGGCCGACAAGCCAGCTTCGAACCTGTTCGTCCCGAAGCCCCACGCTAACGAGAGGAGGTTCTGCCAAGACTACCGCTGGGTGAACAAGTTCCTTAAGCCCCGCCTGGTCCCCGCCCCAGACGTCAGCAGGACAATAGCCAAGTGCGGTCGAGCAAAGAAACTGTCGAAGATTGACATCATCCGCGCATTCAACCGGCTCCTGATGGCGGTAGATTCCCGGTACCTCACAGCGTTCAAGACTCGCCAGGGCACGTTCCAGTGGAAAGTGCTACCCTTCGGCCTCAAGGTCGGCCTGGCTTGGTGGCAGGCCTTCATTAACGCCCAGCTGAACGAACTTCTGGACGCGTTCGCCAGCGCGTATGCTGACGACGTCATCATCTACTCAGAAGAGGACGACGATGCCACTCACTGGGAACAGGTGGAAGAGGTCATTTACCGACTAAACCATGCCAGTTTGCAGGGAGACATCAAGAAAAGCCGCTTTAACGCCCAGTCTCTCGACTACCTCGGTTGCCACAGATTGACCGTTATTGAGAAGCAAGGTTCGGAGAACGTAGTCAATTGAGTAGAAACTAAGCTTAGGGAGGTAAAAGGAAATCAATTGCCACGAAAGGTGCGGGCAATTGATTTCGTATGGCTTGCCAAAGGCGGAGTCCTGCGGCAGAATCCCGGCAAAACCTCGGTGGAGCTGGGCCGTCACATCGGTCTCGTAATTGAGGTCGGTAAAGGCGTCAGCATCGATCCCGCCAAAGTCACGGCCATCACCGAGTGGAAGTTCGAGGACCTTACCAACAGGTCGGCGGTCAAGTCCTTCCTAGGCCTGTGTAACTACGTCCGGATGTTCTGTCACCACGCGAGTGACACTACTGAACCCCTCAACCGCCTACTGAAGAAAGGAGCCGAATTCGAGATGGGCCTCGAGCAACGCCAGTCCTTCGAGAAGCTCAAGAAGTTGGCAACTGGGGCCCCAGTCCTAGCCTTTTTCACGCCTGGCCGCCCGACCCGCGTCGAGACGGACGCATCACGCAACGCCACCGGAGGAGTCGTCTGGCAAGAACAAGAGGATGGCGTGTGGAAGCCCGTGGGATACTTCAGCAAGACCGTGACTGTCAAGGACACAACCAAGGGCTAGAGAAGAACATGCGTTGTGCCATAGAGAGAAGGAAGCTCGTTACAGATTGGTGCACGCCGGAGGGTAGGGCTAGAAATACCCTGCCAGGTGGGGCTGCACGTGACCGACGAACTAGCTTCCTTCTCTCTATGGCACAACGCATGTTCTTCTCTAGCCCTTGGTTGTGTTCTTGACAGCCTTGACTGCAAGGAGGATTGCCAAAATGGGGAGCATCGCGTAACGGATCAGAGGCAGGAGTCCTAATCCCTCGTACAGCGAATGTTCAGGTCTACAATGGACATGATCAGAACAAAGAATCACGCTGGTATTGAGAAGTAAAAACATACCTTTGTCGGGTGTGTCTGTCATGCCCTTTGCGTCTCGGACGAACTGGATGGCAAACTCCGCCCGGCCGTCTTCATTACGGAACACACCAAATTTCATATCCTATTGTCCGGAAACGAGAGCGCCAATTAGCATGGTGTAAACGATGATTTCCAATCCTCCAGTAGCTTACCTTGTAGTACAGACCACGACCGGAGCCAGGCTGACATGTGGATTCAATGAGCTCGCCGATACGTGCAGAGGAACAAACCATAGCCGTAAACTCAGCCCAGTCATAGACTCGCGCCGCCGGCCTGTTATATTCAACCCAGTCGTTCCCCCACAGCTGACGTCCAAAATGGTCGAAGTGATTCTTCGTTCCAAACCTCCTCGGTCGCTTGCTATGTACCAAACCGATGCTCTTTTCCTGGAGCACGTTGCGCAGTTCGCCGTTGATGAACTACACCGGTCAGCTCAACTCAGAAACGAGGGTGGACATGGACATACATTCGTTACTGTGAGCGTAATGTTTTGGGGAATGGCCTCGTGCTTACGGCGCCAACCGGCCATAAACTGCTTCTAGTACAGTATGACGGTCCCACGCGCTGGGTTCTCATCGTTTTCCGCACCATCAATGCCGAACGCAATCTCCTTCACGAAATTTTTCAAAGACTTGACATCGTGCGGGTTGGGGTTGTCTTTGGCATGGTCCTTAACGTATCTGGATGATTAAACTGTCAGCGGGACGAGTAAAAATCAAGTCCACCGGGAGACATGTTAGGAGGACAGAAACGTACTGTTCCCAGAGGCCAATCATGCGATCGTACTCTTTCTGCACCTTGGGTGTGACCTTCTTGAAGACTGCAGAACCGTCGATCCCCTTATTGCATTGCTCTGAGCCCTTCTTTCTCCCGTTGTGGAAAAAGTCTTGGGCATTTTCCTCGGCGGCATGATGATTAGAAGCGGCTGAAGTAAGGAGCAATCACCTCCAGACAGGTCGTTGAAGGAAACGCGGAGAGGCGCAAGAGAGGATCGAAGAGCGTCGAGCGTTTGAAAGGTAGAGGACGAGTTTCGGCGGTGGGAGGAAGTGAGGGAAACGATGGGGAGGAGGGGGGGGGGAGGAGGGCAGCCGCAATTTCATATGAACATGCTATTGAAGTGCCAGTCCTCCACAAGAGGTCAAGGGAAGAAGCAAGAGGACCACCGCTGGACGACGCCCATCGTCCAAGAAATGGGCAACGGGAGCTTGGACTCTGGAATGGAGGGGTGCCAGAAACAGGGACTCTGGCCGCACCCGCGCGCGCCTCCGTCCTGGCGTCGGTGTGGCCGAATGCCTCATCCATGGCGGCGGTCGCGTAAAGTTGACAAAATTCGGGGGGAAGGCGACGTGGTGTTGTTGGGCGGGGGATGGTGTTGGTCTGCGTCCCGCCGAACAGGGCGGTTGAGGTGATCAAATCCTGAGCATCCCTGAGCAACCCTGAGCGGGGAGTGACGCGGGCCTCTCATGACCAAGTTGCTGCTGGTCACCACGACCACGACCACCACCAGGCATCATCTAACCGAGCGGCGACGGCGGCAATTTCGCGACGAAAGGCAGGAACAGGAGCGTTCCGCCTGGCATCGTCACCGTGCCGTCCCCGTATTTCTCCTCGTATTCAGGGGCCGTGAGGAGGTGGGCAGGCCGCCCACGGTCGTTGCTGCCGTCATTCCACGTCGTCGGCTGCTCCAGCCGGTCGGCGGCGGCACCCGGGATTGAGTGATCGTGATCTCCACCGTCGCCGTCGCCGGCGGTCTCGAAAGCCGCAGCCAGCAGCTGGTCGCTGGCGATGTTGTTGCCGTCGTGATACAGCAGCAGCTTCTTCCGGACGTTGGCTATGATGCGGAGTTGCACGGAGCTCACCATCAGGAGTTTGGCCTTTTTCCTATCGACGTGCTCGTTCCACCCGCAGGGGAGCGTCGTGCTGTAGAACATGGGGACGGAGCACTTGCCCTCGGGGTTCGAGCACGCCACCTAGCCGAAGTGGCAGGCCGGCTTGTTCACGCAGGCCACCACCTCCTTCTTCTCGTCGTCGTACAGCACGCCGAAGCTGTCGCAGGTCGGGCACCCGACCAGGTCCTCGCCGCACCCGCTGCACCAGTCGTTCACGGCGACGGGGCCGCGCTCCCTGGTCTTCCGGCAGCGTCCCGCGGGGCCTAGTTTCGGGCAGAAGCAGGTTGGGCAGAGGGAGGAGTGTGGAAATCCTGCGTCTGTGTTCGGAAGAAGAGATAGATGTTGCTGTGGCTGCAGCTGTAGCTGCTGTAGTTGGAATTGATATTGAACCTGTTCGTCTTGAAGCAGTTGCTGTGCCGCTGATACTCGCCATTCCTTTAGCCATTCGAGCCGTTGCCCCTTAGACTGTTGATCTGCCGCCGAAGGCAGTTGTTGCTGCTGCTGATATTCAGACTGTTGTTGAGACTGTTGCTCTGCCGCTAATGCCAGCCATTCCAGCTCGGGATCTTGAGACTGTTGCCATTGAGGCTGTTGGTCTGCCATCGGGTCCGACGGCAGCTGTTGTTGCTGTTGATAGTGAGACTGTTACTGTTGCGGCGGCTGCTCTTGCTGCCCTTCTTGGTCTTGCGGCTCTTGCGGCTGCTGCTGTGTCTGCGTCAGTAGGTGCGGGTTGGCTCCTCCCACTGGTCATGATGGCGGTAGGTGGTGTGCTATCAGGAGGGACTTACGCTCGTCTTGTCGGCAATAGGTTCTTTGTCCTTAAGGACAGGAAAGATCAAGCACAAGATCCACTGACAGCCCGGTTTGTCTGGGTAGGTCACGGGCTTGGCCGGATCTACGGGGTCGTCTGTCGGTTGTGGCAGCGAGTTATCCTCGGCTGGAGGAGGAAGAGGAGGCCTAACAGCTTGTCCGGCGTCGTGAGCTTGGCTATTCGCGGTCTTGGGAGTGGGAGGAGTGGGAGGAGGAGAGGGGGTGGGAAGGGGAGGCGGAGGCTCGCGATGGGCAACAGATTGTTCGGCAGCGTCAACGTCGCCGTTCGCGGGCTTGGGTGTGGGGGGAGAAGGAGAATCAGGAGGAGATGGTGGTAGTAGAGGATTAAGTTGCGCACCGGCAGTCGAAGGGCCGGCCATTTCTGAAGACGCGCCAACTGCCGCTGAAGACCGAACGTTGCCGCAGACACGCTTCCGGTCCGGTGGAAGACAAGCTGGGTTGTGGGGGGAGGAAGAGGAGTCGTTGTCGTCACTGGCACGGCGCTTTTTCTGAGCCCGAGCACGCTGATGGCTGATGGGGGTAGGCTGCTGGCCCATAGTGGGAGCAGGAACGTGGCCGGTACCAGGCTGGACGGGTCGAGTCGGGGGGGAAGAAAAATACGCGTTGTTGAGATCTGGATAATACGCTTGGGGAGTTTGGCTGCGTGGATACGCCTGACATGGAGCGACCGGACCAGGAATGTTGACCTGGTTGGCGAGAGCAGACATCTGACTGGGCGCTCGATCGTTAGAGGCATATTTGGGGGTAGGAGTAGCCAGGGTCGGAGTACTCAAGGTCGGAGTAGCCATGGGAGGAGCAGCGGTAATAGGAGTAGACAGGGCCGGAGAGGCCAGGGCAGGAGCAGCCAGAGCAGGAACAGCGGGGGTAGGAGGAGCCTGGCCAGCTTGACGATGGGCAAGCCCACGGGTGAGGGAGTTCTGTGTGGCGCGGTTCTGGTTCTGAGCGGCGAGGAATGCATTCTTCTCCTTCTGGAGGGCGAGTTCGGCATCACTGCTGGGTTCTCGAGCGTTGCCAAAGGCATTCGTCCCGACAGCAGAACCAGCCGAGGAAGGAGCCCGGGTCTGACCACGGTGTGAAGCCTGAGTGGGTGGGGTAGCCTCATGCGCAGTGACCCCATTGGCCAGGTAAGGCGGAATAGTAGTAGCGGGGGAAGGTTGAAAGGCAAGGCCAGCTGCAGCAGAAGCAGCTCCGCCGGCTGGCAGAGGGACAGTAGATTGGGACTGGGCGAGACGTTGCGCGGAGGGTTGTTGCTTCTGGACGATGTCCTGAAGGTGAGCGGGGGCAGGAACCATACCGCTCTTGATAGCGTCCCAGAAACTCATGCCAGGAGGGAGAGGCATTGGGGGAGAGTTCTGGGTAGGAAGCGTTGGGAGAGGTGAAGGGGTGGGGATGGAAAGAGGGCCCTGGTTGGAGGAGTGCGAAGCCAGACCGGCGGCGGCGACTTCCTGACCGGTCGGAACTCGGCTGGCAGGCGCAGGCGCAGCTGGGCAAGAGGCCGTGACGTCACTAGGGAGAGCTCCACCGGCTTGCATCGCCATTGTATGTGCATTAAGAAGGGCGTCATGAAAGGCCTTGATCCTGGCACCGTGAAAGCTCACGGCCTGGGGGGTGAGCAGAGCCCGAGCACCAGCCCTGGCCAGAGACTCTTGGTAGGACCGAAGCTTCGCCGCGGTTCGCTGTATAACCGAGATCGTAGCTTCAGTCCCAACCTCAGCCTGGCGAGCGAGAATGGCTTGGGCGAGATCGATAGCCTTGCCGTGAATCTGTTTCCTTAAGTTGCTAACAAAGCGAGTCGGATCCTCATCCCCACCCTCGGCCATAGCCTTGGCCGCGGCTTGTTCGTACTCGGCTTTGAGCCTCTGAGCAACAGCCAGGGCCTGAGCTCGTTGTACCTCAGCCTGACGCTGAGCAAGATCAGCTTGAGCCGCAGCATCAGCCTCAGCCCGGACCAGGCGCATAGCCTCAGCCTCCCGTGCGTCATCTGCCTCTGCATGGCGCTGGGCCTCAGCCTGGCGCTGGGCAAGTTGAGCCTGGGAAGGGAGCTGATAGACACCACTAAGGGCCTGCTGCATGACGAGCTTCGGGTTTTCTCCCGTCCACGGGGCCGGCGATGTTTGCCCAGGTAGGGCGTTGTTCGCCTGAATCGGAGTTGACGGTCCGAAGGACGTCGCAGCCGAGTTCAGGTTAGTTTGGGCCGGCACGACGAGGTGGCCGCCGACGGGGTATTGGGGCGCGATTGGTGGCTGTGAAGGAGAGCCCGTCGCAAGATGGGCAGGGACAGTTGGTGCCGTGGGGGCAACGGGATATCCTGATGGGAGGGTTGGGTTGTTGTGGTTGGCGAGCATAGAAGTCGGCTGCTGGTGCAGGTACTGCTGGTACTGGTTCCGCTTGTGCTGGTACTGCTTGTGCCGGTACTGCTTGTGCTGGTACTGCTTGTGCTGGTACTGCTTGTGCTGGTACTGCTTGTGCTGGTACTGCTTGTGCTGATGCCGCTTCTGCTCCTGGTCGGGGTTCGCAGAGCCGCGGCGGTCATCACCGGGCTGCCCATGTTGAGACTGCTTGCTTGGCTGCATTATGGCTGTGAAACGTTCGAATGACAGAAAAAGGGAGGCCTTTGCGGTGGTCGGACGTCGGCTCCTTTTTTGTCGCTGCTGAATTGAAATGTAAGTGAAATATTGGTTGAGGGTCGGGAGGACGAAAGATTGACCGAAAAGAAGAGCGAGGAGGAGGAAAGGTTGGAAGGGTGAAAGGGTATAGAGGCTGGCTTAGCCATCGGAGAAAGGATCAGTTGTGGTCGCGTAAAAGCTTTGCTATTTCATTAGCCTCTTCCGAAGCCAGAACGTCACCACATATGAAAGCATAAGGGGGAGGAAGGTTTGTTCAAATGGTTGTATGATGAGGAGGCGTCTAGGGCATCGTCGCCACACCTCCACCCGAGCGGGAGAATGCGTTGCAGAGCAGCATGATAAGTAGGAAATAGGCTTGCAGTACCGGCCGCCTCTAACGACGAGGCTGAAGAATAGGGGGAGAAGAGTTCCTAAAGAGATGGTAGTAGGCGACCCTGAATTCACATTCCATTGTACATCGTATACTATTAAGTCGAAAGGCACTATACGAAGACACAGAGTCGCAAGACAAATACCGCCAAGTAAACCTAACAACTTCCATCACGGCTTACTGGAATCATGGTTCATATTACCATCATCTTAGTAAGAGAAAAGTAACAGAATATGACGAACGTCGGTGATGATTCATAGCGGCCAACCAATGAAATGAATCAGACGAAGCCACGTGGAGAAATACAATCCATACACAAGCCCCCCTCATCAACTGTGCCAGGTAAAGCTAGTAGTAATGCCTGTACGGCCTCTCTCGATGACGATGCTGGTCCTCGATCGTGATGCACACGCGGTCGTCCCTGTCGTCGTCGCAGCGGCGGTAGCGGTCATGATACCTCACCGGCGGCGGCGGCAGGCTGACCGGCCTCTCGATGTACCGCTGTATGCGCCGTGACGGCGGCGGCGCGTCGACGTAGCGGAACGTCTCGTACTCGGGCTCACGCTGCCTGTGGTGGTGGTGGACGACAGGCATGGGCATGGGCACGGGGACGAGCCGCTCGCGCTCGATGTAGACCTCCCGCTCGCGGGTGTCGATGACGACGCTGTTGCGGCGATGATGATGGCGGTGGCGGCCGCGGTCGTCGCTGGTGGACTTGGAGGAGGAGCTGCTGGAGCTGGAGCTGGAGCTGCTTGAGCTGGAGGACGAGGAGCTGGAGCTGCCTGAGCTGCTGCTCTTCTTACTGCTCTTGGCAGGCTTGGGCACGGGGGGATCGACGTCAACCTCAATCACGTCGATGGTGTCTGGCTCCGGCAGCGGGATGACTCTTGGGGGTGGAGGTGGAGGTGGAGGCGGCGGGCACTCTACCGGAGGCAGAGGCACCGGCACGACGACCGGTGGCGGGAGCGGCGCGGGGATGATGCGCGTCACTCTCTTCCGCACCGTCCTGCACCCGTGACTGGGCGGCTCAAGGTACAAGACCTTCCTGACACCGTGATGCTTGTGCTCACGAGGCACTGCTTGCGTGACGACCTTGTCAGAGCTGTGATCTGCAACTAGGTAGGTATGGTTGGTACATGACTGGACCGGACTACTGCTTACTGATGCCAAAGAAGGTAAGGAGCATTTAATATGTTGGGAGACGTTTCGGGGGGTACACGAGATGGCGTCGAACGTCCAGCAAACGTTCCACGGGCTTGTAAGGCAACCCGGCGTGAAGGAGGGCCAGGGGGATGAACAGATGTGAGAGGAGGGAGGCGAGAGTGTAGCAGTTTAATAGACGGGAAGCTATGAGAGCTAGGGAGAGAGCGGACTAGTGCGTATGTTTGTGCTCTTGATGCTTTGGATAGTGTTTGGGGATGATGTTTCGCGAAGCACGAAAGAGGGAAAGCAAGACTATTCGCAGGTCGAGCCGCGGAGAAGATCCGTGGGTGTGAGTGTGCGTGTGCGTATGCGTATGTGCGCTTTGGTGATTTTGCGGATGCATGCGAGACACGAATCTAGTGGCGGGGGAGGGGAAGCCGCTGATTTATATCTTCGATGTTTCGTGTGAAGCTTTCCCTTCTTGGGCGCGAGACAGTTCGCGAACGGGCAGCCAACCGACCAGACTCAGACCGACAGAGTAGAGATGTCGGCCTGCAGAGGTGTGGCTCCGCAACCAGGATGGAAGGGGATGTGACGGATGGAGGCGCGGGCCTGGAGCCTTGGAGCCTGGAACCCTGTTACGGAGCCCACATGACGATGCGGAGGTGGCTTGCTCAGTGAGTAAGAGGGTTGGAATGCGTTGGGATGAGGAGGGAAGGGAGGGGAGGAAGAAAGAAGAAGACGGCGATGCGAGAAAGAAATGTAAGGGGAGGTTGCAGAGAATACGGGAGAAAAGACTCAAGCGGTAGGCCACTTGACCTACTGCACGCTACCAACGCGTCTCTGAGACAAAGGGGGGAGAAGAGGAGAGGGACGCGGCGTGCATCTACCTACAAACGCCTACCGTTTGACACGAGCCTGTCTAAATCTTCTTCGACCGCTGGTCTACTGCACGCCCGGTCTTAAAATCAGTTCTCGCTTACTACGTTGTACTCCGTCCAATTCTGAACGCCGAGTCTAGCAAAAGATGGAATCATGGCGAAAAGCAAAGACATTTTGGCAGCCGACCAGCCGGCAATTGGTCCGCAACGTGGGCTTTGATCGGATGACGTTGTTAGACGTCACGTTGGCGGTGAATCCAGGAGCAGGATTTTTGCACATGGACCGAGTGGGGATTTGTGGGGCGAACTCACTAACAGGTTCTCACCCGATGCGGCACCCCAGAATATTGTGCTCTCTGGATTTATTGATAAGTTGTTCCTCAATCCCTGTGACCACATTTTCCCGCACCAAGGTACGTCCTTGTGGCGCGAACCAAGCCTATTTCGACATCGTCCAACACCAGCCAATCACTTCCGTCCATCCTTCCAGAAAGAGGAAGCCTTGTTGCCCTTGCATTCCAGCCCACGCGGCATTGCGGTACGCCCCGATAATGGTGTCCTTTGCTCTCCAGGGCTGGTCCCGGTTCGTTGGGTGATGTGGCTGGACCGCACTGGTGCCCGCCGAGACTAGGCGCATAGGTAGCGGAAGTGGCGGTGTCCGATCGATCGCCGGAATGGCAAGATGGGACGCGATAACAGAGCTGAGAGCCGCCAGAATATCAAGATGGAGGGATGGCCTAACTAGATTGTGGACCCCTGATTAATGCTGATTCGTCAGGCTGAAGAACGTCGGTGACGACATTGAGGGGCGATTATAGTATCTTATAGAACGAGGCGACCAGTAGCATGATGCCTGACGTCCTTTGTTCCTATCCCTACAAGCCATACCCTGACGAATAGTTGCTCCTTTTCCCTGGCCGAAACGAGATCTATCCCTAGCTACCAAGGCCACAATCTCTCGCTCTGGCCATGCCGAAAATCGGAGCATAGCTACGATGATACCGGAGTTCTACCGAAAAGCAACCTGGAGCTGCCAGACATGAAATGATGGTAGCCGGATACCAGTCTCGTGTCACACGGAGGAATCTACAGTGGGCCTTTCTAGGCAGCAGAGTGGGCCATAGGCCACGTCAAGCCCAGAAGGTGCCTCAGGCATCTAGGAAAGATGGTCTATATAAGGGCAGTTGTATTATATCTTCATCCAGAGGGGATCCTAGATCCTTAAGCCTCCATTAGATGCCCTTAGAGATTATCCCTTGCAATACCGCAAGCCCTTATTACACACAAGCCCTTGTAACATCTCGTGCGAACGAACCTCGCCAACCACGGCACTGGCGCCAAGCTGGCGGGTGATGGCATCCTCAATATTCCTCTTCCATGTAACACGAATGAGAGACATCTAACAGACAATCCCTGATACATCTCATGGGGACAGGCCAAATTAATTAGCTAACGAGTTCACAGTGATCTTCAGAAAAAAAGTATATAGTTCATTAAAAAGCCCGACATGGTCATAGATATATATATATATATATATATATATAGATATGCCGCCCTTTCGAAAAGAGTCTGGAAGAAACATAGCGAAAACGTGACCTGTGATAAAGTGTTTCCCAATACACGAAGCTCGTCTCCCCCAGACTCTGGGGTGGCGGCCCCTAACCGATTATAACGAGGTCAACGCCTGAGATCCATAGAAGGTTGATCGCGGTGTGAAACTTGCAAAAGTCATTGAAAGCTCGAAAAAAGTAAGGGCAGGGGCAAAGTCGTCATGGTATGGCTGGGTACCTACATGTATGCCCAAGCGTGCAGAGCTGAAAGACGCACCCTGGACGATATCACATGGTTAGAGAGCAGGGAGGAGGAGGAATTCGGTACGCGCGTTCATCTACTCTAAATTGCGGATCGTAAGCTTGACCAAAATGGATTTTGTGTATACATGTGTCCTTGTAGCCTTTGTGTCCCGGTGATAATACTGATATCCCTGGTAGTATGCAGCTGTTGTGTTGCCCCTGGATTCTGATAGTGAATAACCTAATAGGCTGTTTTCGATCTATCAAAAGCAATCACTCTTAAAACTACCTTCAAGGCTTCATGTGCGTCTCTAACTATATCTCCGTTTATAGTAATTATATTATCGACTAGGGGGCTTTATTCAACCAACCGCCCCCCTACTAGCCCGTGGACCCAGACTGCCAAGCCTGAGAGAGTCTCTGCCGAACCGGCTTACAGGTAGAAGGGCGAGAGGATCACCGTCGGGTTTTCAACAGACGAAGGATCGCCCTCGCTTCAGCGAAAGACTCGGCTCTGGCCTGATATTAGGCTTTTTGAGCTTTGGTACGACTGTGCTGGTCGGCAGCCAGGCCTAACATGTAGTCGAAAACCTAAGGAAACACATGTAATCCGTTGTCGAGCCTTGAACTCGGCCTCCTTTTAACTTGTTTCTAAGCACTATCTTCGACCTGGTTCAGATGTGCGAACGGAGTCCAATAGTGTCAGGCTAGTTGCTGACCCTCGAAACTGCAGGCACTATCTCGCGATTGGGATCATGGAGCGAGCATGAGGTTAGAAACCTGAGTTTGCGTTCACCTCGCCAGAATTGAAGAAAAAATATATGATTGAATAATATCGAAATTGTCCAAGCTTCGAGGTGTTGGTGGAGGATGGAAGGCATATCCCGAGAGGTCCCTGGACCGTCACTTACAAGGCAACCTGATTCTGAGTAGCCTATAGACCTAAGATTCTCCCTGAGAGCGAGGCTGCTAGTATCGTTCTCACTTACTTCAAGGTGCAATGCTAACAAGAAAGTGTTTGCAGGTGTTATTACTAGACCTTCACCTCCCAGGACACCGCGGCTGCCACCACGAATTGCCACTTCATTCGTTTCTGGAAGGCACTCCATTTAGATTCAGGCACCGAGCGAGTCATCACCCCTCAGTCAGACCTGGGCTCTCCTGCATAGAATTTTCTTGATTTAGAAGGGTGTGAGGTTGACGACGACACTCAAGGGTTCGAAAAGCTTCGTCATACGTGATTCCGATTAAGGTTTCAATGGGTAAAGCGAAAGCCCAACGGCGATGCTTCTTAACGGCGACGCTAAGTACATAGGTTTATAGAGTAGGACTGATTAGAGCCCTGTATACCTCGCCGACCGAGCTCTCTCAACTCATCGATAGTCATCGTGTTACCCAAGGTAGCCTCACTCCAGTGACCCTCTAGCAACTCGAAAGGAATCGAACTGTGCTGATCCTGAACGAACCCAAAAAGCGACACGAAGGTCCAGCACAGGGTCAACAAGGTTTGGAGTTGCAAAGAAGCTTTGCCTCAATGTTTGCTTCCCGAATCCTCCAGGGGTTGGCTGGCATCAATGCTGGCCGGCGTGCTCGCGATGGAGGGCAGTGGCCGCAAAGGATGCGAGCGAGAAGCCCCTGAATCCTATTTACCTGATTCAGGGGAGTTCAGGGCGAGGGACCTGTGGGCATGTGGACAAGTGGCATCTGATGCTGAAAGGGCTGGTCCTCAAAAACGTCGCCATCTCGAAAATGTCATCGTCAGAGAACGGGTCGGATCAACTTTTCGCCTTACAGACCGAGGTTTGGAGTTTAGAATCGGGCACCGGTCCGTCCGAAGAGGCTCTGCATGTCCCGGGCGAGTGATAGGAGTGATGATAGGACTCATAGCAGTGATAGGAGTGACATTGCATTGTGAAGGTACCAGATGAAATTTTGAGTTGAGTGACATCGTGCTGAGATACAGCACAGTGCAGTTGATGCTGCTAGACTGCCCCTGGCGCACGGCCCCAGAAGACCCCGCACCGAACTCAGGCGTGCGGCGTTTCCCTTTCCAGCACCTTGACAGCAGGCAATTTACAATTCGTTCATGTTGCTGCTGTTGGCGGTTTTCTGCGAGCAGCGCTGATGAAACCGACTCTGAGACCACTGGCGACTTTAGGCAAATATCGCGTTCCGTCTTTCGGTTTCAGAATATTGACCCGACCCAACCAGCTGACCGCTATCTCTTTTGAAGAGGGGAAGACGAAAAGCCAAAAAAAGAAAGTCAACAAAAAGATTGCTTCTTCGGTATAGCTGTGGTACGATTTTGACATCACGAAGCAGACGCGAGAAGCTTCAGCGAGCGGGATGGACAGCTGCCAAACGTCTCCGCCAGTGACATGGAAAGAAATTCGACAAGTGCCGCTTCAGCCGTACGAATGGTGGAAACCAACCCAGCTTGACAAGTGAGGACCCTCTCAAGTCAGCCCATTCTGCAAGATGCTGAAGGAAAAGTCCCGTCGATTTCCATCCGATTAGGTTGGTCCCGGGATGCAACACAACATTGAGCTCTCTTTGACGACCGATGACGGACAGACAGACAGACAGACAGCAAACAAATCGAACCAACGTGAATGACGGTTGATGACTCGGAGCGCAGCCAAATTCATCCCATCCATGTTATCCGACTGCCAATGTAGAAACAACCGGACGGCCCACGACGACGGGTAGCGTGCTCTCTCGGCCCTCGGTTTCACCGGTGGTCGTTTATGCCAAGCGTCCACCAAAGCTTGCCACAAGTGATTATCGATTTGGAACTGGAAGGGGGCGGTCGGGTTCTACGATCCATGCAGCATGCATGTGTTGCGATTCCTAGCCGCCCAGCTGTGACCGGAGCGAGGCTGACAGGAGGCAGGCAGGAGGCGGTCAGTAAGCAGGAGGCAGCCAGCAGGAACAAGCACACAGAGAGGCCTTGTCCGCCCCGACCGGCATCGATCAACCCGTCCGTGAAATTGTTGCTGATGCGGTATTTGTAAACTTCCTATCAACTATGACGCGTCCTAGGCCCGGCAGCATATCGTCCGAAGGCGACATGACCCGGACGGACGGCGAGAAAGTGTGCCGGTGCACTTTGTCGCCACACAGGAGACTGAGAACTGCAACTGCCACAATTCTTAGCCTAGTGCATCTGCATGCCGGTTTTGGAACGACGCGGGAAAGGGGAAGAAGAGGATGAGTCGCGTGCGTGTGCGACTTGTTCCTCTGTTCCTGCATTGGCGAGCGCCGGCAGGCCCCTTTTCTGGACCCCTCCTTTCCAGGCCGGCTTCGAATTCGAATCGAAGAGAGGGAGGGCGGGCGCCCCGGATTCTCGGTTCTGTTTGAAGGAGGCCAAGAACCCCAACGGCGACCCTAAACCCCAGCAGATATTCCGTACATCACAATACTCCCCCCGATTGATGACATCTCTTGAACTTCAAACACCACGGTCGGAGAAACCGGTCACCTGGCCTCGCCTGTACGCCTCCTGCCAAATCTGGTTGCCCCCCTGCAGCTGGTTTGGGGAAGGAGCGACGAGAACATCATCGTCGTCCTGAAGCCCTGAACCCTGGCTGTGCATTGGTCGAAACGTGGAGTAAACCGGGGGAAAGGTGAATGTGAATGCGAGAAGGAGATCAGACGAAAAAGCGACTCGAGGTTCCCAAACCAACCAATCACCCGCCGCCCAAAAATGAAGAAGAAGAAGAGAATTGCAACAAAGAAAGGGAAAGACCCGGACCCTGAGAGAGAGATATTCCTGAGCGCAGATCAACAACTGTCTGGGGGAGGCACGACACAACAGCGCGAGAGCAGAAAGAGGACGTTGGAGGTTGGAGATAATGCCCCTGGCTGAAGGTCGGTCAGGGCCAAGAGAGGGATCGAAGGGTCTTCTTGGCGGACCTCCGTCTCCATCTCTCGTGGCCAGTGGATCGGTGGAGCACGCACTCTTGGTTGAAGATCGATCTGCCGCCATTCCCAATTTCCCATCCTGAAGAAAGTGCCACAGACCCAAAACCCCGCAAAAACCCAAGCCCGCTATATTTGCTGTACACAGCATCTGCTCCTACGGAGGGGAGGTATGATCCTCCTGGTTCGTCGTGCCTCTTCCTCCCGTCGTTATTTGATGGCTGGCTGGACCTTGACTTGACACAATAGCAAGCAAGCAAGCATTGGCCTCGTGGGACTCGGGACTGGGGTTCACTTTGCATCATCCTTACTTCTTTCTCTGTGTGTTGTTGATTGTTTTGTATCTGGAATTTCGTTGGAGAGAACTTCTGTATCAAACCTGCCAGTGCGGGCGGTTAGGAGGCGCTCATTGGCCACGAGAGACCAAGACGAGAACAGGTCAGAAAGTAACGGCTGCTGCTGGAGGCGGCTCCACGCGAGTGGCCAAGGACCCCCGAGCCCCGTTGATGAGATGAATATGTTTCGCAGCTTGAACCCCCCCTTCGCGGCAGGCAGACGGCGGTAACGGGCGGAAGCACATACATACGAGCGAGCGTACCGGTATCCGATACGATAGGCAAGGTAGCGGTAGGTTTTTCTAGTATTCCCGCAAACGCCGGTAATTTTACGACGGCGGTCTTGTCTTGTATGTATGATCTTCTTTGATGACTGTCCGATCGAGCCGCTCGCCACCTCCTAACCTCCCACCTTGGTGCGACCTTTTCCCGCGCTGTCTGGATCTTTTTTCTATAATTTGATCTCGCCCGAAACGAAGGCCCAGGCCCCCATTTCCGAACAAAGAGGCGACTTGCAGACGTGAATGACCGAACCGCCCAAATTCTCCGAAATGAACGTTTCAAAGCTAGGTTTGCTCGCTCATCAACTAGCCAGCTCTCCTCTCTGATTAGGTATGGCAAGTGCTGTTAGAATCCAGAGCCAGCCAACCGGCCAAGCCGGCCGTCCATCTCTCACGACCTGCGGCCAACGATGGAGCCCATCGGCGGGGGAAGGAGAAAAGACGGCTGGATGGTATCCAATAGAGGAGCGGCGGCTGGCCGGGACGGTCGTGACCGGTCCACAACCTCTTTCCCCTCCTCCCCTCCCTTTCCCATCTCTCACCAGTCTGTTCTATTCTCTTCTGTGCTGCTCTGTCATCGATGGATGGGACTGACTGACTGGCTGGCTGGCCAGTCGAGGGAGGGGAACATGATGATGAAAGGGGAACGGGGGACGACGACTGGAGATTACGGGCAGCTGTTCATCGCCCAATTCCAGCTTGCCACATCAGTCGAGCGGCGCACGATCCTTGTTCGACTCTGGCCCGGTCCATACAGACCACTCACTTTCCCGCCTGCGCGGGCCCTTACCCTTCTTCCACAACCACCACCACTTACAGCCAGAAGCAAATAGGAGGTCGAGAGGCCCCGCGTGCGCGAGTGCCTGTCTTCGGAAGGAAATCGGCCTTGCTTCCTCCTCCTCATCAATCTCATCAAATCGCATGCGATGAATCGTAGTCAATGTTCGTTCACACCATCCTTTTGCTATCACACCGCCGCTTCGTTGTCTTTCTTCAACTGCAGAGGGGAGAGGTCACGGCGGATTGTGATTGGTTTGGCGTGAGGCTCCTTGAGCAATTTAGCAGGGATGGAGCCTGAGGGGAAGCAATCGGCAATGAAACATCCCGCAGCTGGTGGGCAAAGGTAAACTGGGTTTGTTTCCCTTTTTGGGCTTGGCATATTTTCTTTTTGCATGTTATAGGGTCGCTATTCTTTCTTTGTGCTCCTATTGCTTCTGCTTCTGAGAGCGGGATGCCGTGAAGGGAGCCGCCTGTCCTAGTAAGACAAACCATCTTCAAGAGGCATGTGTTACTGTGATTGGGTAGATGCATCTGATACCAGTTCGTTTCGCCGACTTGGCATTAAGGTTGATCGCTCGGCTTATTATCCATCCACCCGTTGATTTCCATTCTACCAATTGCGATAAACCTGTTTGGAGAGGAGAGATTGTGAAGAATGATGATTGATGGTCAGCTGGACGACCTTTCGGGTTGTGCTTGACAGGATGCAGACACACACACACGTCCTTTTGAGTGCTTGCAGGTTGGTGTGCAGCCATCATCACCGCTTTGCTGCGGGGAACTTGCAAGGGCAAGGGGATATCAGAGAGAACAGGGCACATGCAGCCACCTGCTGCAAGCCACCGTGACAGAGGTTGCAGATGGGCCACTGCGGCCAAGGGGCACGGGAGGAGAGTCAGCTTCGGACGGACCGCGAAGGACATGTCAGTGAGCGAGTGAGTTAAGCACTGCGAAAGCTCACATGTCAAGGGCGAGCTGGAGTCAGCCCCGTACCTGTGTACCTTTCTCC
>PYST01000496.1:402-22109 GCA_003049485.1 Ophioceras dolichostomum
CCCCCCCCCCCCCCCCCCCCCCCGGGGCGCGCAAAAAAAAAAAAGCGATCGGAATTCTCTGCGACCGGGGTGGGGGGAGGGGGAGGGCTGGACTGGTTGTGAGGGCGCGCCGGTCCGCCACCGAAGACTACGCCGGTTGGCGGACCGGCGTTGCTTGACAGTGGTATGGCTTTGCACATCACGCGGTGGCTTGACATTGGTATGGCTTTGCACATGTAAACTATCAGAGATCTTTCTCACGTCACATAGATAATCAGGTTGACCAAACATCGCTGCCCAGTTCACGAACCAGAGGAGAGATCCCTGACTGATGAGCAGGACAACTGCGCCAGCTCCTTCGCCATTACGTGATGTGATCTATCTACCACCATATCAACCGGAGGCCTTTCGGGGGCAGGTTGCCTTATGTTCAAGCGAAATCTGCGTCTTTTAGGAGCGATGATGTCAAATGGGAAGAAGAAGATCAAATGGGAGTTGAAAAAAGCTGTTGTCGAATCCAATGGCCGCCAGTACCCCTCAACCATCATCAGAAGCCAGCCAGCCCCCACAAAACCAAGCAGATGAGGGAAGAAACACCACACCAAACGCCGTTATCCACAGAAAAATGCTTTCCTCAAACCAGGTGTAATGATGCCGCAATGAGAAGATGATGGAGAAAGCCTTGTAATTGTTGCACGTGGGAAGGACAAGAGGTCTCTGCCACAGCCGCTGGATGGTGGTTCCAAGGACCTGGGTCGAAAAAAAAAAACAAAGAGGTATACCGCCGGGGATTTCAGAATGAAAGAAAGGTATATACAACCCAAAAAGAAGTATGTGAAGATAGTACGTATATACGCCGTGTTTGACGGACAGTCGTGTCGACTCCGAGAGACGCTCACGCCAGCACGACGGCACATACCGTCGCCACGGCAGCCACCATCATGAGCAGGACACCGCCAGCATCCGGCCTTCTCCTCGACCCCGCCGCAGCACCAGTCGCCGCAGCCGGCGCGCTGGTCGCCGCGCCGCCGCCGCCGCCGGCGCTGCTCCCACTACCAGTCCCCACAGGCGTCGCCGCCCCTCCTCCGCCGCCGCTGTTGCTCGTCGCGCCGCCGCCGTTGTTCCCCGCGCTCAGGTCCACCGACGCCGCGGTGCTCGTGCACACGCCCGTCAGCGTGGCCAAGCTCGCGGCCGTCTGCAGCGCCGCGGGCGTGGAGCCGCAGTTCGTGTACTGGGTCATCCAGATCGCGTCCGAGTCCTGGTCGAACACCACGTAGGCCGCGCGCAGGAACGTGTCGCCCAGCAGCGTGAAGCTCGGGGAGGCGGCCAGCCCCAGGACGCACATGTCGCCCGCCTGCCGAATCATCTCGCGGTAGGGCACGCGGACGGTGACGCCTGGAAACGAGAAGTCGACGGTTCCGTTCAGCGAGACGAGCGAGCAGGAGACCGGCCAGTAGCCGTTGGTGTCCTGCGCGACGGATCCGAAGTCGGCCGCGATGGCCTTGATGATCGGCTCGGGGAGCAAGGTCAGGGTCGAGCCCGTGTCGAGGAACACCTGCATGCGCGTGTTGTTGTACGCCTTCGTCGGCATGCCGTTCGGCGGGCTGAGCGAGATGCCGTCCATCTGCACCCAGTACCTGCGCACCAGGTCGGGCGACATAGCCGCGGGCGTGATGGGCAGCTTGGCGAGCCGGCCCGCGAACTTGGAGGTGTCCACCCCGCCGAAGACGACCACGCCCGTCTTCTCGTCCTTACCGCCCAGCGCAACCGAGAACGCTTTCGTCTTGGTCAGGTTCTGCGCCACGAGCTCGTCAATGAAGTTGCGGTACCCTATCGTCTGCCCGTCGCCGTGGCCGATTCCTAGTATGCCTGCCGCCTGTGTCTCCGAGGACGTGGCGACGCCAAACTGAGCGCTGCGGATCGACATGTTCGTGCCCGGGACGCCGATATTGTCGCGGACGTAGCTGATGTTGGCGGACCCGATCCCGTACTGCAGGATCTTGGACGTGCCCAGCCTCTGCACGGTCGACGACTGGGTTGTGTCGAAGAAGCCGGCCTGGTTGCAGAACTTCTGCTGGCCGGGGTCCAGGACCGAGCAGGTCGGGTTCACCCAGAGCTCGAACGAGCCCGTGTCGAGGTGGAGGAGCGCTTCCTGGGGAGGGGTGCCAAAGCTTAGGCGGGTGTAGTACGCCACGTCGAAGCGCTGCTTGAGGGACGCTGTGAAGGCGCGCTTGCCGAAGCGCGCCTCGTCGTCGGAGTGCCAGATCGGCATGTGCACGCAGCCGTTGTCGTGGGGCGGGAACATGTTGTCGTCTGTTGTTGGGGCTGCTGTTGCTCCATCTTGTCGTGAGGAGATGGATGCCGCTGATATTGGTGATGATGCCGTCGCCGCTATCAACAGGACGAGCCCGCGGAGGTGGTGGAGGAGTGCCATGGCTGCTGCTGGAGCTGCTGGCACTCCCTCCTGTGATGGAGAGAGTATAGGAGAGGAAAAAGGCGCTACCTCGACGTCTGCCTCATCGGTGTGGTAGATAGAGAGTGTCTTGTGAGAGAAGACAAAAAATTACGCCGAATATCGAAAGAAATTTGATAACGCAAAGAATGGGACTAGCCCGTCGTCAAGGAGTGAAGTGATCGAAAAGAAGCAGAAAAGAAACTGGGAGGACAATAACGCTCGAAGAAGAGGAGTCGTCGTCGTCGTCGAGAAAGAAAAAAATCCGAAGAAAGGCGCGAGACTCGCTCGTGTGTCCGCTCCCTCGGCTTGTGTCGCTGAAACAGTCCCGGAGCCCCTGGAGAGATGTGTGTGGCAGTCTCGCAGCCTCTCAAATTCCGCCTCCGTTTTTAAAAATTGGCCAGCCAGGAACAAAAACGATGAAAAAAAACCCCAAAAAAATTACCCAGCGACGACAGAAAAGAGAGGTCGTCGTCGACTGACCTAGAATAATGAAGAAAACGAAGAGAGAGAAAAAGGAAAGGATGAACGATCCAAACAAATTGGGACGAAAGGTTCGCCAGAGTTGGGGTGGAGTCTTGGCATTGTCGAACGAGCGAAACACGACGAGACAGTTCCAAGCCCTTGCTTGGGCTGCTGCAGGAACGGGGGGGTTTACAGCTGCAGTCCCGCTCGCCCTGCACGAGGTGTACCCCTCATTCTTGTCCCCGGCTTCCGAAGCCTGCCAATCGCCCAAGACGTCTCAGCTATATTCGATTTTCTCCCCAAGCTCCCACCAAGCCTTGTTGAAGCTTCAGGTTTGCTCTTGGGAGCTCTTGGTGCGCTCTGGGCTCTGGGGGAAATCCCGCAGCCAAGATCAAAATGTGTGTGCGTTCGGAGACCGAGCGTCTCTTCGGAATTTGGCAAGAAGCAAGAAAAGGGGCAGGGAATATCCTGACCAACGATGCATGGCTGTTTTTAGTCACATTCTGTACGGAATGGAGATTTGAGTGAATTGACTCGACATCTCGAACGATCTAGACCTCGGAAACCGACGGCCCAGTAAAGCGGGCTGCCTGCCTGTCTTGCCTATCCTGAGACGACACGAACGACACGAACAACCACAAGGCAGCTCCCCTCCCATAATCGCTACCTGGGCTGTGCTCATCAGTTAAGTCAATCACAATCAACATCGCCCGCCGCTCGCCGCTCGCCGCTCGCCGCTCGCAGAACCACTCCCGAGTTTCCCAGGGCGACAACGATTTCTGAATTGACGATGATTTGATCGATCGGATGAGATCTTCCCACGGATCCAACGACGGCACGACTGCCCTACACAAATTGCACCTGCGTGCGAGGGTTCTGAAAACGCCTCACCTCCACCAACGGGTCGAGAAAAACAGCCCCAAAAAGGAATCTTCGAACTACCCAAAAACCTGTGACCAAACCAGAACGAGCAGGGGGTTAACAAGCAACAAGATGCCGTCGATCAAACAAGCAAATCTTGGCCTCAGGGGTCGCGGGCACGCTGGCGGGGTTTCGGAGTGTCGGCCCCGCTTTTGAATGGCGCGCGACCAATCGCAGTGCTACAAGTCCCAGGCTCAATTGACTGATTCGATGGATCGGGAACGACAGAAAAACCCAACGCTTGTCTCCTTTTCCTTTCTTTCATCAGTGAGAGACAGACAACGAACGGGTTTATCCGATCCGGCCTTTCGGAGAAATACAGGTGGGTACAGCATACAAGCAGGCATGTCATTGTTTGTTCTCTATGTATGATTGTCCCGATGTCTCTGTGCTCCGATCTTCTTCGTACGCTCTCCGCTGGGTGGGACCGGGGGCTGACGATGGATGGAAAACAAATAGGAGATTGGGATCTCCCACTCACAACGTGTCACGGAGAAACGCGGTCGGTAGGTAAGTAGGTAGGTTGGGTACTTTATAGAGCGAATGAATGGCTGGCCAAGCTGGTGAAAGTACAAAAGTTTCTCGCAAAATTCAACAAGAGAAGAAGTGAAGCAGTCCCTAGCCCATCATTCATCAGAAGCAAGCCCCGCCGCCCATCGCCATCCACCCCAGCATCATCTCACCACGCATTCCCCCCTCCGCAATTCTTTTCCCTGCCCAGCACAAAGAATTGGGGCGTTTTTGGTGCTAGGTAAGGTAGGTAGGCAGAGGTACCTAACCAAATCAATTCGAGCGAGCACAGCAGTCGTTCGGCGCATTAGGGCGGCAAGCGTCGTTGCTGGCCGGCTGGCACCGCTGGCCGGACGGGTTGGTGTTGTCGAGGCAGAAGTCGAGGTAGGACAGGACGGGGGTGGTGCTGCCGTCGATGCAGATGAAGAGCGAGTTGCTCTCGTAGTCGCCCAGGTTGCCGCCGGGAGGCGGCTGCTGGGCGCGGGCGAGGGCCTCGTCGACGCGGGCGCGCCAGAACTCGGAGTCTGTTTGTTGCAAGGGGAGAAGAGAAGTTGTTAGGTTTGGGGTTTGTTACTCGGGGAGTGTGGCATAGCTACCAAGCAGGCAGGGAGGGAAATTTGCGAGCAATGGTGAAGGGGGAAGGGGGAAGGGGGAACAGAGGGAGGAAAGAAGGAAAGGGGAGGAATGGAAGATGGAAATCGTACCGGCTCCAGAGATCAGGCTGAAGCCACAGTAGATCTGGTTGAGCTTGCAGGTACGGGCCGCCATGGTAGTAGAGGCGAAGACCGCGATGGCGGCGGTGGCGACGGTGCTGAAGTTGACCATTTTGGCGGGTTTGGCGGGTTTGTGGGAGGGTTGGGAGAACGGTTGGGAGAAGCTGTGTGAAGAACGGACTTGATGGTTGCGAAGGTGAGCCTGGGCTTAGGTTTCCGGTGCTCTTGGTGATGAGTCTACGGGATTTCATGTCTGCCTCGAACGAGGTCGAGGTTCTCCTTTTATAGACATGCCAGAGCGACCTCTCCGTCTGTCGCTCCACGACAGTCCATCTCTACGCAGCTCTCCCTTCGTCTCGTACTAGCGTGGTCGTCGTAACTGTTACTGCCATGATGAAGACTTGCGTCGACGCCAAAGACTGAGAGATTCTCTTCGCTTCGCTCCACGCCGCCTCGGCATAAACGACCTCATTTTCTTGTTTTCATGCTCACCTGTCTCGCTCAGCCTGCCTGCCCTTGAGGTCACCCAGATCCTCCCTGAACTCGCGATTCTTACTGCCCCGTTGTAATACCGTTCATCGAGAAGGTATGGTCTCGAATGAGAAGCCTCACGTTCACCCCGTGCGGTCAGCAGGCATAAGGACACAAGGCGCATCTTGCCCTCAACACGACCCATCCTCCAAGCCAGCTCACTCTCCAACCTTTTCTGAGTGTCTTGAGACCGGTAGGACGGCGTCATATTCCTGCGGCTCTTCCTCGGCCGGGTACTACCAAGTGGCGAACGACTCCACGAGGCAGCCTCCGGGCTCGCCGGGCCGGATTGCCAAGCGTGATCCGACGACTGGGCTGTGCGGCGCTGTGAGCGGCGTGTTCACCTTAGCAGCTCGCGCAGGAAGCTTAGACCACGTGAGTGAGTTTTCATCATAACGAAGGCGAGATGCTGAGGCGGTGAGCCGCAGGATTCGCTCGGTGTATAGATGGGCTAGTGTCATGTCATAGTAACGTCTGTCGGCTTGGTACTTCAGTTCTGGAATAGATCGACGCTTGGCGTACATATTAATGGTGGTGTCTTGCTCATCATCCGACGATGCTGGGGATGAGGATATCAGGCGACGACTCGCTCGGGTGAGTCCCGAAAAATTAGGGAAGGAGGGTCGGCTAGAGATTCTCAAAGAAAATTCGACCGTTTACGCTCATTTAATGCGAGCTTGTGCTGTAGAAACCGTGGTTCAGGCATGACAGTCAGCAAAGTCACCGGTTTCCTTTTGGTGGGCTGTTGGTTATGGCAACTCGTCATCTTTTCGCCGAGATATATCCTAAATGGGAAGTGGTGCGGCGTAAAAGGAGAGTCGTGGCACAATTCATGACAAAGACTTCGTCTAACCACACCTAACAAGCGGAGGTCTTTGGATGAACCAAAAGGGGAAGGGACTATTGGAAGTGCGAGCAATGGCAACACACTGGACACCGAATGACACTATACTGTCATTGTGACATTAAAGATTACCACGTTCAGGCACCTAAAGGTTTGTCGTTGCAAGTCCCCATAGTATGCTCACAGTAAGCGGTCATGAGGCACATCCTCCTCTGCGACTTTGCGGTCAGCAGCACGGAGCAGCGTACCGGATTCCCAAAACCCTCTCTAGAGAAGGAAGCTGGGTAAGCCCTCTGGACCAGTGAGCTCACGTCGACTTTCAGATTCTCCAGCAGCACATGTTACTTATGCGTCGCCACTCGCGTGGCCAGAGCACTTCATGGGGCACTTCGACGGGCTGTTTCGTCCATGTGAGGATGCTCTGGGTGCACTGACCAAAGTAAGGCATTTTCCACGCAGGAAACGGACAGGTAGTCCCCCATGACCCATAGGTTCGCTACATATAGATGTCGATGAATGCCAGAGCACCGTCGTGATTCCTGAAGGACAACACACTCATTGTATGAAAGGGGCGGTAAGTAGAGATGGGTTGAAGAGTTAGTAGTGAGCCTATTAGCTCCAAACATCTCCTGAGAAGGGCACATTGAGCCTCTTCTCAGTGTCGTAGCGCCCTATATCCCACATATGTCCTCGAGGTCTTAGGACTTTACTTGGCACTTGACACCTCTGACACCAAGGGCCTGCTCCCGCCAGGTGCGACTCAAGCTGTCTGCGGGATGTTTTCAACGAGAAATGGCGCCCGTGGCAGCGATTACTTTACAACCACAAGTAAATGCCTCGTGCAAACCGTCCTGGAGCCCCCGGTCACTTGCAGCACCCGTGCGCCTTCGCCGAACTAGCATGTGTCTCCTGAGCCGCAGACACACACCTAGACGCGCCATCCGTCCTCGGACTGGGAATCATTGGGGGAGCATAAGATTTTAAGTACTGCTTAGCTGGGGATCGGGGAGATAGAAACCCCAACGCGGCACAAAGTGTCACCTCACTCACCTCACCATGTCAATGGAAACATGGAACAAAGCAGGTTAATTGGACTTCAACCATCGCTGCATCACAAGGCCATGGTCAAACAAGCTCATTATTTGCCTAAAACCATCTTCGTGTTTAGCTAGGTACTATGAGATCTCGGCACTAGGGATCGGGCCGCGGTCTTCGTGCGATTCCAAAGACATGATGCAGGGGAGTGGATGCGTGAGTCGTGTGGTTGACAGAGACTCCTACTAAGCGTATTTGTCGTTTGGGTCCCTCCACTCGAGGTCGAAAGTAGGCCGCAGGTCCCCAAGGTTTGCCGGCCCTGGCCACCATTGTCATCCCCATTCCATAGGATGAGTCCTTCTTCTTCTTGTGGACGTAGACCGGCGCCACCTCGGACCCCAGGCTGAGCTGGTCGCAGCGAGACTTGAACTCCAAGTTGATTCCGGAGTTGCTCTTATCGAGCACCTCCATCGCGCGCCTGTCCTCGAACGGCTCGTCGCACAGCGGCAATACGACCCAGACCTCGTCACCGACTTCGACATCTGAATACTGGTCTGGTTGGTCTGGTTCGGAAATGGTGCGAGCCTGTATTGCGATGGGTCGTGGGAAGCTTGGTAGCCTTTTCGTTGGATGGAGGTGGTAGAATTCGGACTTGTTGAGGATCTCGTTGGTGTAATATTTGTGTGTTCGGAGGTGAGGGCGCGGTACTGCCAACACATGGAGCTGGAAAGCGGAGAGATCACAATTATATACACCAAGCTCTGACTGCTGGGTTGGTGCGCATAGCCTCGAGTTATGCTCTTCCCCAAGACAGCAAACAGCCCTGTGTTTTAAATACAGTGATGTATTGCCTAATGCTTCACTTCACTGATCGCTTTCCCGTTGGCTCTACCAACGACGATGTCGTTGGCTCCGGGACAGCATTCATCCCCAGTTTGCGGCTGGAGGGCTTGGTATAATGGTACAAATCACTGCGGCAAGAACCGAAAACTATGCCGGTCTTGTGAGTTCGAGGTCCTGGGTTCTCGTGTTCCGAAAGCTGGACGTTGAGCGGAGCTGCTCGTCGGTTTGTACGTGCATGTCGAGAGGAGTGAATCACCAACATGTGGAGACACACTGGAAGCTTTCCCTGTGACTCCATTCCGCGTTCCTCCACAAAGGCCGATGGTGGGCGAGCCGAGGCCCATCGATATGTGTGTCCGCCACGCCAATCACTGAAGAGGATGACGTGCTCCAGAGCATCAAAGCCGGTTCGACTCTTCACTTCCATCAGTTCAATGTAGGGGGTGATGGTTCTGGGCGTTCCGCACCGTCACTGACCCATGGCCGCGACGTTCCGCAGGGTGCGCGAAGCTACGGAATGTGATAGATTAGTGCGGGTTAGCCACACAGTTGAGGGGTCACGAGAATTGTCCGCCATGACGCAGAATATTCCCTTCGCTTGCTTCTATTGTAACAGGGAATCGTCGACTTAGCACGAGCATCAGCATGCCGCCCTCGCTCGTCCCAGAACCACCTATTGCGCCTGGGCCGAAGCAGACTGAAGACCCTTCACCACTTTCCAGGCCTCTAAGATTGTCTCCCGCTGCGCATTAGTAGTGAACTCGAGCTCGATGTGCCCCTTTTTCCCCGCGACGCACTCCTCCTCCGTCGCCCACACGTAACTCTGATGCTCCTTCGGATCGAGCTTCACGCGACTCTCGACTCCATCCCCTCCTCCCTCAGCCTCAGCTTCGACAATGAACGAGAACTTGCCGATGCGCATCTTCCGGCGGGTGGAGAAGAAATGGACACCATCAATCTCTACGGAGTCCGGCTTTCCAGGCGCGGGGACGAGAGGCCCGATGCGCGACGCGACGAGCCCCGCCTCCTCCCACAGCTCGCGCGCGACTCCGTGCAGGATTGTGGCGTCCTCGTCGTCGACCGCTCCGCCGGGGATCTCGAACTTGTTGGGCATCGAATCGGTGGCTGCGCGCTGGATGAGCAGCATGGCGGTGTGGGTCCGGTTGAAGATGAACGCGCCGGAGGCGACGCCGTCGATGGTTGCTTTGTAGGCCTCGACGAAGTCGGGGGCCGACACGGAGAAGCGGGACGCTGTGGCCGTGTCGGAGATGGTGAATTTGAAGTCGGGCAGGGACTTGTGGTGCTCCATGATGGTCTGGGATTGATGCTTATCCCTGTGTACTTGCGATTGCTGTTCTGTGTAATTTTGTTCAGCCTATGCTAACGTAGTGCTGGCAATGATGATTTTGGAAGACCATATCACCTTGTGCGCCTCTTAATTCTTTCCTCTGTCCAAAACAATTGAGGTTGGTTGTCGTTGGTTCTTGAGGAATGAACGCCGGTGGTTCTTTAGGAATGATTTTGCTCTCATGCCGCCATAGTTGTCGAGCGAAGTTGGTTGAGGCTCTTGGGCAGTGCTAGCCACACTGCGTGACTCAGAGAGGTTGCCCAGCACAGCCATCGCGTCGCCTGCAGGTAGATTCGCCCATGCTGACTGACTGCTTGGCAAGCCCTCATAGAGTGCTGCCTCCATCGATCGTTCCATTGAATCGGAGTCGGTTGATAAGGAACAGATCGAAGCGGTCCTCTAAGACTTAGATTGAGTTACCAGCCGGGGGAAACCTTCAAGAACACATGTTAGTGGCAGCTTGACGGTGGCGAAAATTAGTTCCGGTCGGCCGCCATTGCAGGCGGGTGCCCACTTGCCGCCGCGGAGAAAACGGCGAGCACGAAGCCCCGCACTGGCCTTGGCATTCTCCCGATCCGGTAATTCACCATCACCGTCCTCTAAGCAAATTGGACACGGGCGGCAGTGATTATTCAGCACGGAGGCAAAATCCTCACGATGCGGAATTCTCAACATTCAGGACGGCTTTATTGCTAACTACCTAGAAATGCGACCCGGGCCAAGACGGCGCTCCCGTGGCTGCCGGCTGATGAAGACGTTGATGCTGAGAAACATTACCTGTGTTGCCCTCGGCGGGTTGGTTTATCCTCCCGGCTCTGGTGGCGATGACGACATCGTGGTGCGCAGAGGTGGGGAGGTCCGACTAGTCGATGTGTGAAGGGATATAAGAATGCCTGGCATGCCGGTTCGGTGGCGGTGCTGGATTCCAATAACATCACTATTCTCATCACAGATCATCATTGAAGAGCACCATCAGCAATAGCTTTGCTGAGCGCCCAGACCAACATCCCAACGACAAGACGCAATCCAACAGCCAACCAGCCAATACCCAAGAACCATAGCCTCGAAAGACCCAGGACGAACATGGCTACCACACCCGCAACACTCCCAGCCGGCCTCCCCTCCACCATGAAAGCCATCCTCCAACCGGACGTGAACTCCACCATCCTCATCCAGTCCACCGTCCCTCTCCCCAAGCCGACCCACCCTGACGACGTCCTCGTCCGCGTGGTGACCACCTCCCCCTGCGCAGGCGAGCTCCTCTGGGCCGCCACCTACCCGGACATGTTCCCGAAGGACAAGACGCCCATCCCGTGCCAGGACCTTGCGGGCGTCGTGGTCGCGGCGCCCTCCCACTCGGCCTTCAAGCCCGACGACGAGGTCTTCGCGCGTATCGAGGCCGTTCGGCCCGGCTGCGGCGCCGAGTACACGCTCGCGCGTGAGAGGGAGCTGGCGCTGCGGCCCAAGACGCTCGACTGGGTCCAGACCGCCGCGACGCCGCTGAGTGCGCTGACGGCGTACCAGATGCTGTTCACCCAGGGCACGCTGGACGGCGCGGCCCTCGTCGACGGACCGGGGAGGGACGCCGCGAGGAGGCACAACGCGGGTAAGCGCGTGCTGGTCACTGGCGCGTCGGGCGGGGTGGGAAGCTGGGTTGTGCAGTTCGCTGCCAGGGCCGGGGCGGGAGCCGTGGTGGCTGTGGCAGGGAAGGAGAAGGGTGATGCGGTGCGCGCGCTGGGCGCCACGGAGGTGATAGACTACACGCGGGAGTCGATTGTAGACTGGGTGAACGTCGATCCGGGAGGGAGGGCTATCGGCCTGGTGGCGGACTGCATTGGAGGGGAGAGCCTGGTCATGGCGTGGACGGCGGTGAAAGATGGGGGAGCGCTGATCAGCATCGCGGGCCTGCCGGACATGGTCAAGCCCGAGGGGCTCAAGGACAAGACACTGGAGAAGAGCCTGTTCTTCGTTGTCGATCCGCTCGGGAGCCAGCTGGCTGAGATTGGCAAGATGATTGATGCTGGGCTCGTCTACCCTACGGTTGATAGTGTGTGGGAGTTTAAGGATTTCGAGAAGGCGTTCGAGAGGCTCCATGGGAACCACGCAAAGGGCAAGATCATCATCAAGGTCGAGGGGTCGGCATAAGGTGAGCTCCGGAGTCTATCGGCGAGCGTGGACTCGGCGTCGGGAACGTCCGCCGACTCATTGACGCCCAGCTATCCTCCCTGGACCATGGACGGGCCATGGGATTGGCTGAGCCATGCGGTGCTCCTCGAAGCCCTATTCGATACGATGGTAGACGTATAGGTAGATACATATGAAGTTTGGCAGGCCGAAAGAAAAATGTTTAAATACAGGGAATTTCCATCAAACTATATCCCACAATTACAATCTGATCAGAAATGAGCAGTCTCGGGAGGGCCGTGCCATTTGTAGTATCCCCGACGCAAATGCCTCTTTGGAGGCCTGCGCTCAGGAGGCTCCCCAGCGCCGCCAGGAAGACGACACCGAGAACGAGGATGCCACAGCTGATGCGGCCAAGAAGGAATTCACGAGCACGGGTACAGAAACAGCTTTGAGACGACCGACTGAGAACGGTCGCACGCGAGGATGGAGTTTGGGCTTGACTCCGAGTCCGGCTTCCGCCTCTACGGTGCAGGAGGCGGTAGCGATGTTACGGGAGAAGTCCGACAGTCAACTTGACGGAGGGGCGTTTTTTGAATGCAGCAGCCAAGCGGGATACTTGCCGCGAAACTGTTGCACTTAGGATAAAAGGTTAACCAAGGGTTATAGCGACTCGATCAACGCCCTTTGTCGACCATACTTTGGCTTCGAACAAGCGCAAGCTGGAGGAGGCCGAACAGCAGTCGGGAAACTGATCACCCTGGGGAATAGCGTCCCTCTCCCAAGGCCGTCATCAAGTATAGAAGAGCTTGTTCAGTAGACAGCCTGACGTGGATCCTTTTATGGTGCCCTCCATTGTCTCTCCCATGGACTGGCTCTTTTTGGCTCCGGTCGTCACTTAGGAGTAATAACGACATTGAGGAGCAAGTACGCATATCAGACAGACAGCGTTCTCCCTCACTAAAGCACTGAAGGGACCATGATGGATGCCTGAAGACAATAAACCCTCCTCCTACTCTTCATGCCCTATAAAACTGGGAGCACGATTGTCAAAATTCTTCTTTTCAAAACAAACACGCGCACAAAAAAAGCGCTTCCTGTTGAACCATTGGGTGCACCTCTCTGCACCTATGAGGAACTAGTTGCCTCAGTCATCAAGGCATCCACATCAACAGACCTCAGATCACGTGGACCCTCGGGAGTCGCCTACAAAAGCACTCCCTCCGGCCCACGCGTAGACTAGCTTTTTCTCTTCCTCGTACATCATCAGAATCAACAGATTGGTTTACCACACGCGTGTCTTTTCCAATTGGAACCCTGGCCTTCCAACACTTCCCACCACCAACGGGGACACCACCACCACACCATCAAGACTACCCTAACGGTATTGAGAGATCGAAAGCATCATAAGCGGTACGTGTAATAGTTGAATAAGATCGAATTCTCATGTTTCCCTGTTGCCCCATTTCCCACTCCGCCAGCTCTCACGCCGCATAACGGCTCAACGCTTCCGCGGGCCTCAACGGTATTGGACGTGCCAGTCTTGCCCATCGAAGACGCTATCCTTTCGGAGCGTGAGTCTTGGCCCGAAGATGGGCGTCAAGTGACGTTCAAGGCCGTTGGCGACGAGCTGCGACGAGTTTCATCTAGCTACTTCAGGTTTTGAAAAAATAACAAAGCCACGATAAGTGTTGAACCACGGTTGGGTGCACTTCCGTGCACCCACGTGGACGAGTTGCCTCAGTCACCAAGGCAGCCCCCTCGACAGACCTTAGGTCACGTGGGCCCCTTGGAATCGCTTACAAAAGCGATTCCTCCGACTCACGTGTAGACTACCTTTACTCTTCCCTGTACATCATCAGAATCAACAGATTGGTTTACCACGCGCGTGTTTGCTTTTTCCCCTTGAAGCCCAACCAACAATAAGGGCTTGTCACCAGGATGCCCTGCCTACTGAACTCCCCCCCTCCTTTCCAGCCCTCCTCCTTTCGAGCATTGCCCCTTTCTATTTCCACCGGTCGTATTGAAACCCTCTCTGGAGTCACGTCTTCGAAAAACCGGGCTCATATCACAATCTTCCCCAAGGAAGTCGGACGGACGCAGCGGCTAACGCATTTTTTTTTATTTTTTTTTTAGCAGACCAAAATAAAATCGAACCTGGCACAGCCCTCTCTCCCCCATGGCCGACCACCTTTCACCGCCAAAAATTCACGATGGACGACAACAACGCGCAAGACGACCACCCATTCCGGGTCGGGGACGCCGTCCTGGTGGGCGATGTCCCCACCCTGGACTTGGGCGTCTGCCCGGGATGGGTGGACGAGGTCTCGCCCGGCGCGTCTTCGTCACGCTGGACCCGGCGCGGATGGAGCCGAGGTTCCTGTTCGCCCTGCCGGAAGGCGGCGCCCAGTGGGACATCTTCTGGGTCTGGAGGCGGGAGGGGCCGGGCCGGTGGAGGCGGTACCGCGTTGAGGCGGCGCCGTACCCCACGCGCGGCCGCATCATGGTCATGGAGGTGGAGGAGGAGGAGAGGGTCTGGGCCGCGTTCAAATCGTGCGTGGACTACCTGGTCCGAATGCTCACCAGCTTCTTCCTGTGAGCGAAGTTCGGGGGCGGAATTTGAGGATGGAGAGGGACATTCGAGTCTTTTTGGAGCCTGCTTTTAATACTACTTGATCGACACTACTATAATATATCTCAACGGCCTTTCCTCCCTTCCCTCATTCTATATTGACCAGTGTTGGTTCATAGTAGGTACCTGCTCACGTGGCAGCTGTTGCCTCAGTCCTAAGGCATCAACTTCCAAGGCATGTACCTACCAAGCAGCCTTTATAAGGTCGCTCTCCCCACCAACGCACAGATAGCTTTCCTTTGGAAGACAGACACATGAATTCAGTAGTATATTGCACGCGTGCTTATTCCTTTCCCCATTGGCCTCCCGAAAACCAGAGCAAAATGGCGAGAGCATCGCGTGACCTAAAGCAACTCTTCTCCACGAAGACAAGAGTCTCTCTTGCTCCAAAATCTCGCCAGCTGAGTGAACAACCGTTTCTCTACTTCAAGTTCGGCATCGGCAGGAGGTAGGACTGAGTCCTGAAGGGCACCATTCTCACTCGCGCTGTGTGGTAGCCCCACCCTATCAGGAGCTCCTCGCCATCCCGCAATGCCTCTAGCCTGCTTCTCGCCGCTAGGGTCGATGACGGGCCCTTTGAAGATGAGATCACCAACCTCAAGCACGTTGGAGCCGGCGTTCTCTCGATGGCCAACTCTGGGCCAAACACCAACGGCAGCCAGTTCATCACACTCGGACCCGCAGCGTGGCTCGATGGAAACCACACCGTCTTCGGGCGGGACCTGCCCTACGAAACGCACGGCGCTAAAGATCATAGCGGCAACAGGCCAAACCACATCAATGGTATGTCTCGCACCCATTGACAACAAGGGAGGCCGAGCCCTGGGACCGGGAAGGGTGGTTGAGCAGTAGGAAACAAGAGGGTTGAGCTGGGCTGCTTAAACACAGGCGAGAGGCGGCGGAACACCTAGACTCCATCGAGTCGACATTCATGCGGATTTGATCCGTCCGGGCCGATGTTAGCTCACACATGACACCGAGTCCGGAAGGTCATTAACCCGTGCCCACTGGTGCTCCAAGATCAGATCTACCGGTGATGGCCACCCAAGGCGGTCTCCCCTAAGCTTGAAGGCACCAAGATGCCAGAGAGACCCGACGGATGACCCGATGGGAACTTTACCTCTGCGTGCCTAAAACCACCATTCATCTGCTCAACAAAGACTTCATGATTCAAGGCGAGGCGGGCCCCCTACCACTACCTAGGCAGGGTATCTATGCTGTACCAACCGACCGACGATGCCTGAAGCCAGGGGTAAAGCGCTGCTTTTAGAAGCGAAGGTCCCCAAACCCTTCCCAGAGAGCCTACCGCTTTCGCCCAAGCACCGCCGGGAGCTCTTCAGATTCATATACAAGGAGACGAGAGAGCTGCAGCTGAAGCGCCCGCCAAAGTGGTCACCCGCATGGCGGTGGCTGTGGACACTTTCCGGCTCCATGCTTGACAGGTGGACCGAGCTCAGGTGGCAGGGCGCTTTGTGTGTGGTCGAGCCGCTTTCCCGCAGATCGTCCAAGCTGAGGTCCCGGGGCTCTCTGTCGCCCTCAGACCGGCCAGACCTCGGGCGGGGATGCTGGGACAATATATCTGGTATTGAGTGGATTATTTCAGGGAACAACCGGTTTGACCGTATTGGTAAGAAGTTGCAACTCGACAAGTTCACGACAAGCTGTGGACAGTAGGCCACATCTTACTATCTGATGCCCAAGCCTCGACTCGGAATGTGGAGGATTTGCTGTCAGGGGATCAAACGTGGTCATGGGCACGGGCAGCATGCGTAAGGGGGTACTATCGAACCAGAGCAGAGCAGAGGAACATCAGGGGGATAAGAAGGTGGGAAGGGAAAGAAAGGGGGAGGGTAGAGGCATGTTTCTGTGGAGGATGACCGATTATCTTTCGGTGTTGAAGAGGAAGAGGTGGGATGGGGGAGGCTGAACCCTAACGACAAGGAGCCATCAGGCGTGTGGAGCTTTTCTTACTGGGGTACTCATTCTTGAAAAGATATAATAGTAGAAGGATCGTGGGCGCAAGCAGCCAGCTAAAAATTAGCACTCTTAGTGCGTGCTGTATTGCTGCGTACTCATCTGTAACTCTACAAGACACAGGCTCAGGTGCAGATGAAGGACGCAGCCTCTAAGCCAGCCCACAAAACGGCGGAACGCCCGCCGCCTGAACAAAAGCAATGATCTAAGACTGCAAACGGGTATTCCCTACGAACAGAACCGTGTCTTCCAGGTTCGTCGAGGCGGGGGCCAAGATGCTAGATGGAGCCTCTATTGCTCTCCTAGGTAGGGCATAATATAGCACTCCGTCACAAGATCATCGATCCTCAGCCAACCGCTTCAGCCAGTCGACCATGACCTGTGCATCCTGCGCATTCTCCCAGTGCTCCACCGCCTTCCTACCCTCGAACCTCCAGACACCGCAGAACGGCATCGCCAGATCACGCCCCTGCTGCTGCTGCTTTTGCTGCTGCTGTGTGCCATCTCCATTCTTCCGTCCTTCTCCACCCAGCGTCGTGGGCCTACTAGCCCCTGTCGTCGCCCGCAACGTGCCCAGCACGACGCCAAACGCCTCATTCGCGGTAATGGATTCGACGTCCATGACTAGGGTGCCGTTCGTGGCGGCGATGAGGCCGTCCTCGTGCGCCTGGACCGCTTTGATGCCGCGCAGCGGAGACTTGGGGCGAGAAGGGAGGAGGTCTCGGTCCGCTGCGTGGAGGACGATGTTTGGAGCCGCGACCTCGGACATGCGGGATAGGTCCTTGTAGAGGTAGGCGAGCAGCTCCGTCGTGCTGCTGAATGGGGGAGAGGGGGTTGCCTGGACTTTGGCTGGGACTTGGGTTGGAGCCATGGCGAGAGTTGGAGGCGAGAGTGTTGGCGAGAGCAAGATAAGATTGCGGCCGCGAGTGATTGGTGCGTACGTTGTATTGGCGGCGAATTTTGATTCTGAGGAGCTGGAACTGGCTCTTGAATGCTCAGGTGCGGATGCGGAGAGCCACGAAGTTTCTCGCGTCTCCGGGACAGTGTGTGATGGGCGTGAGTTGTGCTCTCTCGCAATTTTATAGCCCATGCAGGAGTGCGGCTGGAGGTGTCCGTCTCCCGGACCTCCGTTCGTCCTGTGGACTTTAGGCGGGTGGTACGGCATTAGTGCCATGCGCCACACGGGCCCCTGGCCCCCACCGTCCGCGATGAAGCTGGCCTCCTCGGACAGCATCTGTTCCCCTCGCGCTACGGAATCACGCGAGGTCCAAGCGCTCCTCACCAATGCTTTTGTTCTGCTGCTACTCTGCCCTAGGCTAACTGATGGAATCTCGAGAAGCGTGGAGGGACTGCGGTACCAGGACTCAATGTCACGTCTGACGGGATCAGCCGACTTAGACGCTCCAGAATGTCCTGAGTGTTCACAGGATTCTACCCCCAAGTCCTACCGAGCGCCTCTGGCCGCAGACCAGCGCGGACCGGCCACGCCCTCCCCATTCCCGTAAGCTCGGTCACCTGCCCTGCCTCTCTCCTCCCTCCTAACCCCCTTCTATGCCGACCCCTTGCAGTCACACGTTGGAATGCATCCACACAATCTTGACCTTCACCGTGCTCTCCGGGCCCCAGGTCGGTCGCATCATCACATCCTCCTGCCACACTCTCCACGCGACCGCCACGGTCGCCAGCCTGTTCTCGTCCTCCACCTCGGCCATCAACGGCCGCGGGTACGGGGCGGGCATGCTAGGGGTTCACCACCTCTTGCCCGTTTCGCGCCGGCCAACGAGCCTCCTTCTCACGGCCACGAGATCGAAGTCGTAGTTCGTGGCTTCGCTCGCCTGCCGAGCGGCGCGCAGACATGCTACCTCGGCCGCTGCGGCTGCTCTTGATGATGGTTCCCAGGTGGAAGTCGCCCGCCAAGGAGCAGTCGCCGAAGCCGGAGCCGTCTCGCGACGCCTTGAACCCCACGGACAAGCCCTGTACTCCTTCCAATGACGCGACCTTGCGGTTGTCAGTGGACCGGATGTCTGCTCTCGGCTCGTGCGCATCGCGACGCCAGGTAGCTGAACTACATGGTCGTGTCGAGTCGGGCCGGTTGGATAGGAGAGGCGCGAATTCGGCCGGGATTGGTGCCGGCTAGCTGCGGTCCGGCCTGCGAGTGATACTGGGGTTTGCGGGATTGGAAGGTTGTCCCTGTCCATACTGGTCGCCGTAGCTACTGCTGGAGGATGAAGGGGAGCCTGGCTGTCTGTAATCGGGACCGTAGATCAGAGTTTAGGTGCTTGGGGCTGTGTTGGCTGACGATGATGGCGCAGCGTTGCTGCCGTCGTGCGGTGGCTCACAGTCGGGCGGGGCCCCTGTCTGGCAGTTCGGTTGGCTTGATTGCTAGCCCCTCGAGGCGGGTGCATCAAAGTGGTCCTCGCCTCTGTCGTTGTAGCCGCTCATGGTCGTCAAGAATGCAAGGGGTCTCAGGAAAAGCTGACGAAGAGTACTCTCTAGTTCAGCGTTGTCGTTCGCTCTCCCAGAAGGTTTTCTCTCGGTCCTCCCACTCCGTTCCTGCCAGTGCTCCCCACTCCATCCACGCGTGCGCCCACATCCCCGTGAGAAGGAATATGCGTCGTCCGACAGCTCCCGTAGGAACGCTCTTTGCCTGAACATCACCTTAATCATCTTGGCTCGCGCCAGATGAACGTCCCGGTGATGGCGTACCTGCCGAAGTGCGGCAGCATCACCTGGGAGGGCAGCGCGAAGAAGCGGGCTTCGAACCTCGGCTGCACGCGTTGGTCGCAGTCGGCGGGCCTAATCATGCCACAGACCCAGCCCATTAGCGTAAGGCCGCCGCTTCTGCTGACGGAGCCGGCGCAGGTGCCGAACTTGTCAAGCATCTCGACGCTGAAGTCGCGGCGAAGGTCGAGGCGGGCTATGCGGCGGGTGGATAATAGCGGCGGTCGTCGGTCTTGGCGTCTAGGACGCTGTCTCAGAAGTCGTGACACTTGCGAGCCTGGTAAGAGAGGCTCCGGAGCTCTTTAAACCGGATTCACATATCTTCGGGCAGTCCGGGCACTGGCTCGAGCTGAGGCACTGGTTTAGGAGCAGTGGTAGCAGGCGGCTCGATGGTCCTCTCGAATGTGGGAGCACGCCTACTTGACGACGCCGACGGCGGCTGTGTATCTCGTTGTCTCTCCTGAATCGCACGCGAGAATCTGTACGATATCTTTCGAAAGGCGCCTGTGAGAGATGGGGGGCCCGCATTGTCGCGCTGGCGGTTGGGTAGCAGGTACCGTCCTCCGGCTGGTCTGGGTGGGAGCTCGCTGTCGTGACTCGTATTGGAACTATATCTCCGTGGCGGTCCGGGATGTCGAGGGTGTTCGTAGTGCCTATATGGCTGGTCTGGGTGATATATGATCTCAAGTGGAAGTACTTCGAGCGTTGGGGGGCGTGGGCCTTGTGGCCTTGCACTTCATGAGCCGGTAGAGAGCCGATCCCAATGAAGCCTAGATTTGGCTGCTACGTCAGCCGGAATGATTCTAGTGGTGGGTCTTCTGAAAAGCTCAAGTACATGTACATGGACGTACCTAAGTGGGCCGGAGAGCGCGAGAATGTTGTACTAGCTCTCAAGCTTTCGCCCAAACACAGCCTAGGGGGGGGCGAAATAAGCAAGTCCCCCACGCGCTGTCCGTCTACGAAGCGAAACCCTAGAGGTTAGGCACGGCTTCTCGCAACGGTCACCCGGGGATGCCTATGGGTGCATCTTGCCGTGGCTCGCAAACACTGCGAACGCCAAGAGACTCAACTGCTCCCGCCACTAACTTTAGTGACAGGATCGCCCTCGAGATCGTGGAGCCGGTAGAGCGAGCGCCTGGAGCGCTCCTGGGAGACTTGTTGTTTCGGAAATTTTACCAGTACGTCGGTCTGTAGCCCTGATAATGGCGCGTTTGACGCCTAGGCATGCATACTAGGTACAAACACCCTGCCACAACCACTAGCATAGGCTCCCCTCTGACAGTATCTTTCTTCTCGATAGTACCAAGGCCAGTAGGGACCCTGAGCTGCAGTTCCTCGACTCCTCAGGCCAGTGACTTCAAGATCGAAGGCAGCGTGACGCAGACGAACGTCGAGGAGACGGCCGAGGCGCTCACGAACGCCGAGTCGGTCATCATAGTGGCAGGGTACGGCATGGCCGTCGCCAAGGCGCCAGTACGCCATCTCAGACATCACGCACATGCTCCGCGCCAAGCGACAAGCGGATCCGAGAGATAGTTATGAAGTACATCACGAAGCCCAACGCCATCATCCTGGCCGTCACTTCCGCCAACGGCGATCTAGCCAACTCAGACGGCCTCAAGGGCCGCGTGTGAAACAAGCGTGATCCCACCTGCAGCCGCACCTTCGAGAACAATACCTGGCTAGCGTGCCGCGCTCTCTCCCGAAGCGTCGTTGATGCCCTTGAACGACATCGCCGCCATAGCAAGGCAAGCGCTGGCACAGCCAACAACGGCATGGCCAAGTCAGTGGACACCTGACAGACGGATAGATTGGAGCGGCGGCGCCTCCTGGGGTGAGACCCCAAGGCCCGGCGCACATTGGGAGACGGCACGGACGTGGTGGACATGTTCTTCGCCAGCGAATGGGTCGTCAGCGTGGGCCATTGTCATCGCGACCACAATGATGCGGCGGCAATGTTCCTCAGGTGCAACAAGAACTACCAGAGCGGGAAATTGGGGGAGACTTCAGTTGTGAGAAGGCAGACTCCCCTCTTACTACATAGCACCTTACTACCATTTACTCTATGCACCAGCGGCTAAGTCCGTAACACTCGTAAGATCACGTTCTTTCCAATCAACCACTCGCGGGAGGCCGATCCTGCTCGGGTACTTCCGTTCTGGCTTGTTTTAGCATGGCTCTGCCGTCAATCGGCTACTAGGCTACCTCATTATCTCATCTCCCTCGGAGGCTCGCTGGGCGCCAGCACGGCCATCTCGTACGCCATCGACTGCGCGAGAGACTATCCCGCCGAGGACTATCCCGCCGAGGTGATGGTCTCCCTGAGCCTGTTCAAGAACATCCTGCACGGCATGGTCTTCTCGGCCCTCGTGGTCGAGTGGATCGACAGGGACGGGCCGTCCACCGTGTTCATGTCGTTCGGGGTCACTGTTGTCCACCGTCGCCGCTGGGATTTCGCTTCCTCTGTCAACGAGCGGACATAGCACCGTTCCGTCTCCATTGCCTTCGATGCGTTGTTGATTGCGGTTAACGTAGGGGGCATAGAAATGGGTCAGCCCTAGTTATGGGTCACTGATCAACAACAGTAGGGGGCAAACATCAATGAATAATTGCCA
>PYST01000497.1:0-22081 GCA_003049485.1 Ophioceras dolichostomum
AAAATTGGCTGTAGAATTTTCGATTATTCCATTGGTAGTGCTGCTGACCCATAACTACCCCTGACCCATAACTACCCCCTTAACTCTAGTGCGTGGCGAGTGATCGGTTCCGATTGGCGTAGGGCTCTTGCGCCGAATGCGGTCGACAAGTCTCATCGTCTGACTCGGACACGTCGTCGTTGTCCTTCGCCAGCTGGTGGTCGTATGCCCACGCGCCGTGGAACTCGAGGGTGCGGGGCTCGGCGGGCTGGAGCTTGGCGTTGATGGAGAATGGGTGGAAGCCGAAGTAGTGACAGAACTGGGCGAGGGTCAAGTTCGTGCGCAGGTCTGTGAGGGAGAATCCTTTCACGTGTATGAGCCACCAGCACCGTGCCTCCATGCCACGCTCTAGCGGGAGGTACGAGGTCGCGCTGAGGAACCTGTCGTCCAGCGGCGTGGTCTCCCCATCCGCCCACCCCTGGCTGTCGAAGTCTTGGAGGAACGCTGCGAGCGCTAGCTTCGCTGGGTCATACGATGGCCCTGACGCGGAGTCCTCGGCTTCGGACGTCGCATCTTCCTCGCCGTAGTCGTCGTCGGCGCCTAAGAGGGAAGGCTCGAATCCTTGTTGGCATTCCGCCTCCACGCCGTGTAGCTCGTGATCTTCCGGTTTTGATGTAACTTCCTGCATCCACTCAGCTCCTGAATCCTCCGCCAGGAAGTACTCGCCTCGGTACAGAGCTGCCGAGCTCTCGTCATCCTCAGAGGCATACTCATTGTCAGAGCCGTAGCAATATTGCGTAACATCGTCCTGCTCGTCCCCCATCCACGCCCATGTGAGTGCCTTAGCCTCCTCACCAGAGCTGTCCGTGTAGCCCTGTACCGATGACGTAGACATCGATGGATCCAGCTCCTCCGGCTCATCACAGAACTCGGAGCTCGGGGCCTCCCAGTCACCATCGTCGTCGTCCGGGGTGTCGTCTTGATGTGCCGTCGATGGGCCATCGAGCAAGGGCTCTTCCTCACTCTCTGCGTAGAAAAAGCGAATGCCCAGCTCGCTCTTCGTGTGGCCGCTATCCATGTCAAGGCTTAACACAGAGTCTTGATCGTCCCACATAAAGTTGGGGACAGCTTTGACTTGAGCCTTGGAAGCTGTGCCGGCTTGCGGGGCACGCAGTTCCGACTCCGAGCTGAACCCGGAGTCAGGCGTCGGTCCGGAGTCCTCGTTCGTGACACCGTTATCCGGAAGGGAGGCGTCGGGGTGGATCGCGCCCTCCACTTCGTCTGGCATGACCTCGTCCACCGACTTCATGGAAATGATGACCTCCTCGTGGGCGGGAGGGGGTTCGGTGAAGCTCGAAGGTCCCTCGGCGTTAGTTGAGTTGATCGGGAGCTGTTGTTGCTCATGGTCCTCCAAAGGCTTGCTGTTGAGCTCCTTGGAGTCAATAGGAGGCTGGAACGGGGCCTCGGGCGTGCCGGTCGGGGAGGCGACGACCGGGAGAGCAGCAAGGTCGCCGAGGGACTTCGGTATATGTGGCTGGACGAAAGCCGCTTTGCTCAGCGTGTCGATGATGGCGGCAACGGCTGAATCTGTAGATACCAGCGACTCGTCCGTAGACTGTGTGCTGTCATTCGCGATGACATGTGCCGACACATCTTCCTCGGGATTGCTGATGGTCTTGGTTATGTCGCCGGCAGCGGTGGCCTCGTCGGCTTGGTCATGCTCGCTGTCTGTGGTTATGGCGGTAGATGCGGAGGAAGAACCGCTGTCTCCGCTGTACTCACTGCCCTCAGAGGTGACAGCGGAAGTTGTATCGCTTAGCGTGCCCAATGATGGGAAGCTGCTCGGGGACGGGGCCTCGGTGCCGGCGAAGCCGCTCGTGTCGGTGCTGGCGGCAGTGTCGAGCTTGCATTCGGCAGAAGTGGACGCGGCGGTCCTGTCGTCTGGGATGCCCTTCGCGCCATGGCTGTTGCTAATCGTAGGTGCGGTACGCGGGGACGCCTAGTCCCGCGCGACCGCCTCACGAGCAACAGTACCATGACACGGAAGAGTTTCTGGGGAGCTAGGCCGACATTTGGCGGTGAAGAAGAAGACAGGCGCGGATGGGCCGAAGGCCACGTCTATCTGGCCGAGGTTCTCAGCGAATCTCTTCGTCTTCTCTTTGACTTTGATGGCGACCTTCTTGGTATTGGAGGTGACCTTGGTAGACGCGACTTTGAAAGACGCGCTTACGCGCGCCTTCCAGGCTGAGAGGGGCCAATGGCCTGAGGGTGGATGCGGCATGGTGCCGCGCTTCGGGTCCGCTGGAGGACCTGCGAGTGTTAGCATTAAGACTGCTAGGCTAGGACGCTGGTGGTGCGAGGGTTAGATGCTTGAAGAGAGCAGGTAAGATTGGCAGATGAGAAGTTGATGCCTACCTTGTGAGCGTACCTTGTGAGCGTATCTTGTGAGGTAAGATGAGACGGTTGTGGTGCTTACGAAGCAAGAGGTGCCACGATGTGTGTGCTGGATTTTGTTTTGAAGAGATGAGAGACCAAAGGTGTGTTCTCTCGGCTTTGAAGGAATCCCACCCGGATTATATGTGTGTGTTGTGGCCAGGCCGAGCCTTAACGTCGCCCGGTTGACCAGAGTCGAACTCCATAGTAACGAAGATGTAACGAAGATGATAAACCCAAGCACTGCCAGAAGAAAATGCTTTACTTGCCGAACACGACCAGGTAACTGGGCCTGCGCCTATATTTGGTGAGCGCGTCCGATATTCTAAATACCACTGTGGCTGATCCTGGTATTTCGCGGCCGTCATCGTGCCGGGAGACATGTTCACCCCGATAGTCCACCCCGGGTTACTGACACTCACATCCGGATCAGTCATCACCTTTGCCTAATGCGCAATTCGCCATGATGGGAGCCCTATTCGACGGGAGACAAAGCTACTTTGCTAACTTGTTACTACTCCGAACTAGAACAATGGTGTTTGGTAAATGGTACAAAGGATTTGTGGAATACAACAAAGGTTGCTTTGGTTGGCACTCGCAGAGCTGAAGGAGTTGCATCACAGAGACGAGATGGGGTACTGTGTTTGCCCAGATTGCTGCCTCGATGAACTAGTACCTACTACGACGCGGGTGTCGTCGGCGACAAGCCCTACTCGATTTCTCCGTTGTAGTGCTCCGGGAACTCGAGGACTTTCATCCGGGGGTGCTCGTGGTTCCAAGCGATCATCTCCTCCCGGCCTTTACCGGTGTTGTCCTTTACTCTAAGGACATACACCTTCGTTCCTTTGCCCCGGGCGATGTTGAACAGTTTGTGTCCCTTCGAGAATTCGATGACAACCGACTGAACATCGCGCTCGTTCTTGATCGCGATGAAGGCTTTGCGAATGTCCCGAGGTGCTGCCGACTTCCAGATCCGGATGTCCTCCCGTACCTCGAACATGTCGTACGGGTCGTCAGGGCTGTTTTTGCCGTCGTTGGCACCGCCGTCGTTATCAGCCATTGTGCTAGCCGGTCTTGTGGGCGTATGATAATTGGGTCCTCGTATAGGTAGTCCAAAGATTTGCTGGTCAGAACCGGGAGATGTATGTAGTAGTCGTGGTGAATGGGTGGAAGATGGTTGTTCTTACAAAAGATCGGCAGCGAGGGCTGGGAGGCGACGGCTATATGCCCAGAGAGTCTGGTGGCTGAAAGGGCCACACCTTGATAACTACTAGGCGCCAAACTGCTTGTTACTACGAGCTGGAACAATGGTGGTTGGTATCTGACACAAAGCAGCAAGGGTAATCAGTACCGAAGTCCTTGCCCTGCCATTGGCTCTGTCGGAGAGTCTTACCAGAGCTGTCACAGGACCTTGGAGATGTCTGCCATCTGCCCTGCTGATGGATATTCGACATCCTGGTATCAGTCAGTATATATTCGTACCATAGTCTCCCTGTCTAAGCGACCTCGATAGTCAATGCGACTAGCCTACCCTGCCTAGGCCCCTCGTTGCCTACCTGCTGCTAACGAACGACGTGTAGATGAGAGTGTTCATTAGGAGAGGCTGCTCAGCTACTTTACAGAATAGTATGATTTGACGGAGCCGTACACAGTCAGCCACCAAGCCAGTCCACATGAACGTAGCTCTTTTCCAGGAAGGTAGTATTAGTAGGCAGTAGTTACTGATATTACTTAGTATCTTCTAAAAAGCGCTCGGCACATTCATAGCACCTGCTGGTGAACTATCTGTTACGATGGACCGGACTTGTTGGATCCCGATATCGTCATGGAAGGAGGCGGTATAGTGGCAAGTAGAAGCGACGACGACAAAAGGAATTGGGCTGTCTCGAGTCTTCATCTGTCGTCCATAACATTAATTATCCAATACGTGCACGTAGTAGCTAGTTAGCTAGTTTCATTATATCCTCCTGTTCACGGCATCGTTCAGCTCCCGCTGCGGCTCTTCCCGCTGGCTTATCCCAGTCACACTATAGGTCGGAGCTACGGGATGTTTCGGAAATGGCAGTGTCAAGAGAATTGGTAGTGCACCCATTTCGCCCAGCCGCTCCCATCCGGCCGCCACCCTGGCCTGCGAACTTATCCAAGGCCTCTCTCCCGTTTATCTCTTCCGGACTCCGCTCAGATCTCGATAGTGCAGCACCCTTCCCCTCCTGTCATGCATCTGTGGGCAGGCTCATCATCCTACATGAATAGGGCTCCTACGGCCGCAACGCCGAGCAACCCGAACAGCGTGCCGCTCTTGAGCTCGATAGCCGCCGGCGCGGCGTTGCCAGGCGGGGTGGTCTGGCTGCTGCCCCCACTAGTGGTGGTGCTCGGCGAGTTGCCGCCGGAGGTTCCGTTGGCTCCCGGAGTAGTGCCCACGCTGGACGTGGCGTGCGGGACGAACGTCGTGGTCAAGTCGCTAGTGGCGGTCGGCTTGGTGGCCGACACGGCGACAGTGGCAGCGGCGCTGGCGTCCGAGGAGGGGTTGTAGCTCGTAGAAGCGAAGCCGCACTTGCTGATGATCTCGTTGATGTCTGTAGCCGACGGGAAGAGTACCAGTGATAGTCAGCTTGATGATTCCCAAGCCAGACCATCACGGCGTGTTGCGACTCTTGTTAGAAGTGGAGATGGAGGGAGATCTCACCACCCAAAGCACCACCAGAGTTACCAGTGCTCGCCCGGTTCTGGGCAATGCACGACTGGCACAACCCCGAGATGCGGGCGACGTCGAAGCTGGTGTTGGTGCAGAAGCATTGCAGCTCGAGCAGGTCCTCGGTGCGGTCGCTGGTAATTACGTCGTCGTCGACGTCGCAGGTCCTGCTTAGCTGCGCGATGGGGCTGCAGATGGCCTGGCACGCCTGCGGGACGTCCTGAAGGTTGAGCTCCAGCTCGGCGTGGGCGAGGCCGGCTCCGAGTGCGGCGGCGAGGGCGAGCTTGTCGGGGTGCATGGTTGTTTGTAGGAGGACTGAGGACTAGTATGGGAAAGATTGGAGAGGGATAGGGAGAGGAGGGGCTCTGGCTTGCTTCCTGAGGTGATGGTCGCTGTTGTGGCGGGAGTGGAAGGAGGAGGGCAAGCGAGTGACTGGAGTGAATGTTGGGAGATGATGATGATGAGATGGGATGGTGATATCGGTCGTGTTCTGGTTCCGTCGTCAATCGCCGGGGCAGTCGAGGTATTTGTCTTCGCCGGTCTTCTGTTCTAGACCCACGGCATGATGGAGTCGTGAGACCAACCAGCTAGTGCGCCCAGTTCGGGCGTCTTGCCGGGTCGTACGGAGGGGATGTGGGTCTTTGTGTGGATCGGGCATCACGACAGCGTGGTGTGCAGAGCACAGAATTGTGACGTCAAGGACTAGTATCCAGTACGGCATCTTCCCTGGAGCTGAAAATTTGAACCAGCAAAGAACAGAACCGCGGGCGGCCTCAAAGACCCACGAACGACGTTCGCTCAGCCACGCAGCTCTTGGGTCATGAGGGGTGCCGCGAGGGACTTCAATGTTGTTGTCTGTACCCACTCCTTCTCCCCGCATTCTACATCCCCTCCGTATTCATTCTAGTACCTAGACGGAAGGGGAACAGCGTTTCAGAATGCTCTCCAGCCCTCAGCTCTTGGTCTAGTGCCCTGCAGGGCACCGGTTGTCTCCCAGGATTGGCTGTGGTATACTTGGCCAAGACTACAAGCCGCACTTTACGCGCGGCAAGGTTTGCTACGGCATGCCGTAGTTGGCTACCGGCCGAGGAGGATGTTGCACCGCAGTCGGCACCGCACCCCCCCATCGCCAAGACGCACCATCCCGAAAGTCTGCTGTGGCGTATGGTTTGAGGTTGATTACCGGCCCCGGAACCGGCATTCAGCCCGGGATGTCACGGGATGAGAGAAGCGCGGGAGAATTGAGTGCACCGAAAAATTGCTGCTGCGATATTTTGGATGGCATGGACCCCACTTAACTGCAGTGTTTATGGTATGTCCCATTAGACTTATATTTTAGAACTCGGGGCGTTAAATCAGCACTGTAGTGTGGTTCAAGACCCCAATGAAGATTCCGTTCTCAATCCAGCAAGTTCAACCTCAGATCGAGGCTTGGCGATGGCGAAGCTGTCCGACTTGAGCAGAAGAGTGCCTCCAAGAGTCATGCGAAAGAGTGTCTCTCCCGCCGAAGGAGGGAAACTATCGGTGTCACATCGGCTTCTAGTGCATCGCCTCTGAGATGCTGTGTGCAGGGGTGGATCCAAGACATCCGTGGCCACGTAGCCGCCAAGCAAGACCACGGAGGAGAAGAGAACTCAACCCAATGACGTTTTGCAGGAGGTGTTTCTCCTTGCCAAGCGAGCGAACAAACTCTCCCATTCAACCATAACCCGTTTTCTGTTGGACCAACCGAATCTGCCTTGGGGATACAGTTGACCCGGGCTTGATCCCTGCAGCTTCGCCAGCCCGTCAGCTTTTCTCGTGTTAGTAATTGGTTTCTTCACTGAATAGTGAATGTATTGAGAGTGGGTGCCATACTTTCTTGTCCTGGAGTGGAAACAAGCGGCCCGCACTTGCCGACAGTACTTCTCGTAGACGCGGACCTGCGTCCCAGTGGCGCCGAAGCCCACCTAGACGGTGACTACCGCAGTATGCCGTCGTGTAAGGTAGCCAAGCAGTACTACCATGGGGCCCTGCATCTCAAAGTTACTGCCGGAGTGTTTCGCTTTGAGCTTTCCTCTCCTCGTGTGTGTTACTGCGCCACGACCGCGTCAGACACATGGCTAGCGCCGTGTGGAAGGTCTCCTAGACGCTATACGAAGCTCGATGCGAATAGGATGTTCTGTCAAGATGGGTCCGTTCTGGGCTGGCGGAAAAATCTTCTTATAGAGACGTACAGCTCAACTCCTGAAACAAGTCTGCTTGGTGCCTGACGTGGACGAATGCGAAGCTTGAGGCAGCCAAGGAGAGCTGGAGGGCGGCTTGCGTAGCCAGCATCTGGACTTGAGGATCGGCAAACCGTCCGCTGGATTATTAGTGAGCGTCCTTGACCTAGAGATCTGGCGGGCCGGGGCGGGGCATCTGACGATATTCTAACCTGTTCTCTCAAGGGGCAGCGGCTCGTCGACCGCGGCACGAGCTCTTTCTCCACATGCCCACACTCCCTGTGTCGTGAAGGTTGAAATGACGCTCGAACAGGCATGCAGCCGTAAGGGCGTAAGGGCCACCCGGGGATGTCCTTGTTCTTGCGCTGCTGGGTGCTGGCGAGCCCGTAGTTCTCGTCGACCAGGCTCCGCGCGTTGATGGAGTGGGCCTCCTTGCTGCGGGACCGAACGATGTGGATGCCGGCGGGCGCAATATTCGCCCAATGGCGGGCGCTGATGGATGGATAGAAGAGTCGAAGTATCAGCAAGCTAGAGCGGAAGTGAGGGCTAGCAGTTGACCTCGAATGGACCGCAAGTTCTAGACAAACCATAAGGCACTAGGCACCAGGTCTCCGCCCACGTCGACCGCGCGCGTGGCGTCAAAGAGGTCTGCGCCTCGCTAGAGCAGCTGAACATCCAGTACGCCTCGGATTAGTATGGTATTCCATCTTCACAGAGCCTGAGCGGGGTTGTGGCATGATACAGACCGGCTCGCCCTCCCTTGGTGTCAGGTTGCTGTAAGGGGTATGGGACTGCGTGCTTCCTTACCCTTCCAAGATCGGTCACTCCCACCACCATCTTGCTGGCCTTGACCCGGATAACGGGCTCGTCATTCTTGCCCGGGCCCGGGTAAAGAAATGCCGAATGGGGTTCTAGTTGGCGAGTTCTGCTTCTCACTCGCGCCAGGTATTAGCAACCTGTCCGTGCTAAATTTGACGTTGTTAGCCACAGTGCTCCCGAGGTGGCAGTATCGTAACGGCGACCTTTGGTGGTATCGGCCGTTATTATCGACTCGGCGACCTGAAAGTGACCTGCAGGAAAGGAGAGGAGAGGACGAATTAGTACTTCAGTTTTGTTTTGTTCCAATGATGAGCTAACCACAATGGCGACTTGGCTTGGGACGAGAGAAGTCGCGTCGGTGAGGTGCTCTTTGAAGGTGGGAAAGATAAAATCAAACAGTCCAGCCCGAATTTGTGTGCGTGGTGGAGGCCGGGGAAGATATCTGTCCTGTGACTGAGGGTGCCACTCGTGCTGACTGGCGGGCGGTCGCGCTCGACCACTAAGTACGTGGAGGTAAGGCGTTATTCGATAGCCGGGCGAGCAAGGAAGTCAGGTAAAGACAGCAACCTCGAGGTATCTCTTAAAGATAGCAACCTCGAGGTATCTCTGAACGGAAGAAGCAAACTCGGTAATACACTAGAAAGGGCAGAGTTGGCGGAAGCGGTGGGGAATCTGGCAGCGGCGGTCGGACGCAACCTTCCAAGCAAGGGAAAAGCTTGTTCTCGAGGAGAGAAAGTAGGACTTGAAGACCCAAGGACACTTACCTCAATCAGTCCGTAAGTATGAAAAAGGCGGGTCGATAGGAGCCCTTATTGTCACAGACAGGTGGAAGCCTTGCGCCGCCTGGAAAACCAGTCCGAACGGCGAGGAGAGGAGATAGTGGTCTCACTTGGAAAGAACGACGAGGAGACGATCAGTTCTGTTTGTCCTACGGTAAAGCCACATTACCTCGAGTGTTTGCTGCCTGGCCTTGCTCGACTGGCGAGGGAGGACGCGGACTGGGAGAAATTCCTCGCCACAGGCTGTGGGCGCTTGTTTTCAGGATGGTGAAGGAGCCTTCCCGGTCAAGGACTGAAAGAATCCCATCCTGGGGAAAAAGCACGTACCTGGAATTCGTCGATTTCCAACTCCGATAAGGCTTCTATCCAACCTCGGATTAGCATTCCATTACTTCGCCTTTTGCTGGGTGTATCTTTCGGGCTTGCGTACTATCTTTGCCATACGTTTTCGACTTGGCCAGTGGTGGATGTGCGGTGGGAAATGCTGGAAGGGAGCTACGCTAGCTTCGATGTATATGCGCTTTTTGGACGCACAAGGATTGCGAGATAGTGGGTCCACCGCTCCTTCTTTCGTTTATGAGGAGGAACCGTTTGCTAGCTTGGGTACCGACCGACCTTCAGACAAGTTTCAGCCCACAGACAAGCAACAATTCGCGAGATTTCCGTACTTGATGAGCGACATCAGCCACAACGACTCGAAGAGCGAGATGCCGGCAGGTTTGTCCTGCGGGTGTTGATGAAGACGTCCCCAGCCTTTTCTCCTCCGCTCCCTTTCAGCAACAGGCTGCACGGTACCTGGGCGCCCGATGGGGGATCTATAAATCGATCTCAAGATGCTCTATTTTTCATTTTTTCCCCCATAAGACGATCAAGGAATGCTTACGGCTAAGGGAAAGAAGAATAGAGCGTTTTGGAAAAGAAAAATGATCTTAAGAACACTATGGGAAGGTATTGAGACGTTCTTTCCTGTCCCAAATGTCCAAAATTTAGGTAGGCGATCTCCTGGAGTGGGCATGGGGCAGCTGAGTAGTACGCTCCATTCTTGGCTTCAACAAGCAACCTCGACCCCTTTACCCAACCTACGACAGTTGAAGCCATTGAATATTGGCACCGTGAGTTGCCGTGGCAGTCCCTCTGAGCTTTCAACTCGGGTTGACGTATCTCCTCTCAGACGACAGACGCGAACCCCAGATAGACCACGAATTCATGGCGGCCACAGATCCAACGACCCATGGCACACAATACAACAAGATCCGACCAGGCCCCGAGTCCTACCGAAAGCCGCCTCGGGACAGCCATCCGACCATATACTAGCTTCTTACGCCGCCGTTCTCGCCCAAGGTGCGGTCCTCGGTCCCCCGCGCAGCATTGTGCCCCGAGCTGTTATAGCACTCCTCGAAGGGAGCCACGTTCCTGGCGCTTTTACGCCCTCGATATTCCCAGAAGGCGACGCCGGCCGCCTGCCCACCCCTCCGATCATCACCTCCCGGGACGCCAAAGGCCTCCTTGCCAGAACGCCGCCATGTCCAGTCCGGTTGTTCAGGACACCCCACTCGAGTCACAGTCGGGTTGGGCGAGCTCCTCCGAACCCCGAAGACCTTGAAGCCTACCCGGAGGCACAATCCATTCGGCGCCTTGGGCGCAGCCCTACGCCCTGACTTCGACACAGGGTGCTTGAAGCTACTAGATACTCAGGGGGATAAGCAGGGGTGCGCCGATAGCTGAGCTGGGGGGGAGGCTCAACCCAACCACGGACTTTCGACCAAGGCTAATATGTCGCCTCCTCCCGGGCCCACCAAGAGAATACACATAGATTTACCCCAGGAAATCCTACAAGAAGAAGACGGTGCTTGCATGGCTCCCTAGTAGCCGCTAAGAAGGAAGGGTGAGATGGCAGGGCTCATAAGCAGACGGGAGGACGTGCCCCCTAAAGGCCGCTGATCACAACCGGAGCCGCCAAATTTGAACTAACCGGGACGATTCCATGCTACCGGACCGGGCGAGAGGCCCCAGAATCTCTGTGGCGGTCACGGCCAACGATGGGCATCGGCTATCTGGGCGACCCGGGCTAAGGACTTACTAAGTGCAGTTGTGAGCCACTGAGATCTAATTAGCATCACCAACAGGGGCAACCGTTCGGGCAAACATGAACACAGGGCTATTTCCATGTTACGGAGCCATAATGGACTGGGATAGTGCTGTAACCATGAGTAAAGTCAGATGACATACCTAATATTCCACATCCTCGCGTTTCACACGTCTTCCTATTCGTAACTGATGGCGGTCAACTTGGAGGGCGAGCTCTCCGAAGCTGGATTCAGGCACCGAGAGATAGGTGATTACTGCGGAAGATATATTCGTAGTAGGCCATGGTGCAGTGCGGCAAGTACAAGATAAAACGGTTGCATAGCAGGGAGGAGGCAACGAACAAGCGCGAGGCAATATTCACGGCAGCGAAACAAACCAACGGCGCCACAACTTTCACACGTGTTTCGAAGGCCTCTCCCTTTCGCCTTGTGTCCCACTCGCTCCCTTGATCTCCCCCCTGGCGTGCCCTAAAGTATTGCCACACTCAGGGGATCGCCGAAATCGTCTTAAACGCACTCTCAACCGCCTCCTTCGTCTTGAGCGCAATCATCTCGATCTCCTCGCTCGTGCTAGTGTACGCCGGCATCAGCATCACATGATCGCCCAGTATGCCGTCGCACGAGCCTGTGGCCGGATAGAGGCTGATGCCTTGCTCCCGGAGAGCCGTGAGGTGGACTTTATTCGCGACGTCTGCGGATCGGGGGAAGGGGGCTTTGGTGGCCTTATCTGCGACGAATTCCATCTGTGATTTGCAAGAGGATCGGGAGTCAGCAACAAGGTAACTTGACATCAAAGCACCAGGGTTTGGAGGGTGGAGATTCGTCTGTGGGTTTTCAGGAGTGCTTGTGGGGGAGAGGATGGATGCTCTTCATCGACTTACTCCCCAGAAGAGACCCTTGCCTCTAACGTTGCCAACGTTGGGATGGTCGTCTAGGTACTTGTGAAGCAGCCCGCTCAGCTGTGCGCCTCGCTCCCTGACGTTGTCGACAAGTTTGTCCTCTCGTATGATTCGCTGGACCTGCAGCGCGGCGGCGCAAGAAACCGGGTGGCCTTGGTAGGTGTGGCCATGGGAGAAAGCCCTATTTAGGAAGATAGTCAAGGGTTAGTGTCTCAGGCCCTCAGCATCCTCAACCGGACTCACCTAGACAAGATAGAAGCGCAGCAGGGTCGTACCCAGAGCCCTTCTCAAGGGCATCGGCAACTCGGTGGCCTATCAGGTTGCCCGCAATAGACACGTAGCCACCACCCAGACCCTTGGCCATGGTCTGGATGTCTGGGACCACACCTTCCTGCTCCCAAGCGTGCAGTGTGCCGCAGCGACCCATGCCGGACATGACCTCTGTTTTCCATACTCGCTGGTCAGTATGATTGATACTTTCGCAACAGCCACCCAGGTCACGGGGGCTGTACAGGTTAGCTCGGTGTTCGGGCTTCGGTCATCATCCTCACCATCCAAAATCAGAAGAGCTCCGTATTTGTCACAGACCGCCTTCATGGCCTTGAAATAACCAGGAACTGCAGGGACGCAGCCGAGTGCCTGTTGTTGTTGACGACGGCCACCACGCAATTAGCATCAGCACACTCTTAACGCATGAAACCTCGCCACCAACGAATCCACCCAGTCTAGTCAGAGGTAGACCAGACAATGGCCGATGGGAATCACAAAACCTACCGCGCCAACGACAGGTTCAGCCACAAAAGCGACAACCGTCTCAGGCCCCAGCTCCAGAAACTTCCTCTCCAGCTCATCCGCCAGCTGCGCGACGTACTCCTCGTCCGTCTGTCCGGCGTCCTTCTTGCCCCTGTACGCGTCACAACGCGACACCCGATGCACGTTGGGCAGCAGCATTCCCTCGAACAGCGACCGGCGCACGACGTGGCCGCTCATGGACAGTGCCCCCAGCGTGGTGCCGTGGTACGACCCCTCGCGGGCGACGAAGTTGAGGCGGTTGGGCTGGGCGGGAGTGATCTCCATGAAGTATTGTCGGGCCATCTTCATGGCTGACTCCATTGCTTCGGACCCTGGATGTGAGGAAAGTGGCCAGTCGGAGTTGAGGCTCATCTGTCAATAGGGAACAAAAGGACAAAACACGTTGCACCGAGGGGGTGGCCACCACTTTCGTCTCGTCGAGCGGGCTGTCTTGTGTCAAGTGGATTCGACTGTGACGACTGAACTGACCAGAGCACATGATATAAGCCTTCGACATCCTCCCCCCAGTACCACGGATCAGCTCCTCGGCGAGCTCCTCCCCGATCCGGTGGCCGAACAGCAGCGAGTTGCAGTAGGCGAGCTTGTCGATCTGGTCGATCATGGCCTGGCGCACGCGCTTGTCGTTGTAGCCGATGCACGACACGGCCGCGCCGCACGTCGTGTCGAGGATCGTGTTGCCGTCCTCGAACGTGAGGGTCTTACCGTCGGCCGACGCCACCATCGGCGGGCGGGCCTTGAGCGAACGGTGCAGGTACGCGATCGGGGCTGATGCCCCGGGGCCATCGGTAGAGACGGGAGTGCTGCTGCTGTTCTTGGTCGGCTCCGCCTCGGTTATCGTGGGAGGAGAGACCGTGGTGGCGACTGTGTCGGGGCCATCTTGGTGGACGGTCATCTTGTTTGGTTTTCGCTGTTTTTGGGCTTGGGGGCGGTTGGCTCTGGTTGTCTCCGGTTGTCCCCGTTGGTGTCACCTTGGTATCGATAATGAGAGAGTCCCGAAAGTGTGAACAAACCTTCCGGAAGACTGCACAAACGAGGATTCTAAGTGAGACGGAAGGGAGCCACTGGATTGGGCTGGCGAAATTGGCACCTAGGATGAGTCTGGTCGCTCTTATCAACGTCAACCCTTCTTTCACGTAGCGCGACGTCGTCGATGAGCGACCTCGGACCGGAGTGGGGACAGCGTATCGGGCGCTGCAAGTTAGGTATCACTCACCCGATTATTGGCTCTGCCTCCGCATCGCGACACGTCGTGCCGATATCTCCCCAATATTTTTTTCCGAGTTCGGCTGGCTAGAAACCGATGCCCGGGGCCGATATCCGTAGGTAGAGTGGTAGTGCTCACGGAATGAGAAAATGGTATGGTCTTCGATCTTCTTGGACTGGGAGAACTATCATGAATCATCATTTCTTCGAGGTCTCGTCCGTGCTATTCATATATCGATCATGCTGAGCCAAAAATGCGCATCCTGTATTGCGGTCGATTAACATCGACCAGTCACGCAAAGCCGCTCGCTTTCCTGCCGCTTTTAGACTTCGGGGAGGCGTGGGTGGCATAGACTCACCACCGCAAGCTGGCAAGGCCGAGTCCTCGACCTCAACTGGCTCCTGTCGTATAATTGCCGCCTGCTCTCTTCCGCCCTTGCTGTGCCCCTCCTCAATTCTCAAGTCAACACCAGGTGCCTCCCCGTTGCTTCTAATATCGGCGCCCAGTCCGCCCCAGAAGCCACCTGAGCCACCTGCTTGCCGCGCAGCCCCCAAACCTGCTCGAGTATGTCTAGCGCTAGCGAGATGTTGCGGAAACTTCGCTTCTCCAAGGTCCTTAGGAGCCGCGTGCGGACCTGCATTATCTGACCCTGGTCGACTGCTTCGCCGCCAGCGATGAAGAGCGGGAAGAGCAGCGCCGACTCCGGAGCGTCGCCGACGGGAATGTCTGCCACAGCGTCCAGCACCGCAGCGACTTGGGTGTTGATTTTAATTTGCACGATATCGGAGAAATTCGGGGAAATCCCGGCGGCAGAAGAAGCGTCATGCTGCCCCTCCTCCTGGTAAGTCGTCACGGCGGCCGCCTGGGCCTGGAGACGGCTGCGGACGAGGCGGTAGAACAGCAGCAACGTCGCGGCCCTGAACGAGTAAGCGACGGCTGCGAGCCCGGGCGCCGTCTCCGCCGGGCAGCTCCATTCTAAGAGCTCCCTTTCCAACTGAGCGCACGTCGTGTGGAACAGGACCTTTCTCTCCCGGACCTCATCCGCCGTCAATGTCATGCTCCGCTCCACTCTCGTCTCCTCTTCCAAACAGCCGATCCGCGCGACGAAGCGCAGCAAGAGCGTCGCCACGCCCAGATAGCTGTCGACGACGTCGCTGATGTCGTCGAGGTAGCTGCCGTCGAGCAACGGCCTGCGGCGCAGGGTCACGCTGCCGATGATGTCGTGGTACGCGAAGTTTCGCAGGATCCAGCGGCCCTCCAGGCTGTCCTTGAACGCAGTCGTGGAGCCAGCGGACGTGATGATATGGCTTGCGGCTTGCAGATGGGAGTACCACGAGCCGGAATAGTCGCCGAGACTGATCTCGCTGGTGAGCAGGGCGAGACAAGCGGCCGCGTTGGTTTCGTGCCACGAGATGTCGCCAGAGGGCGTGTCGATGGCAGTGGTGAGACCTCGAATAGCTGCGTCTCGGGCCTCGAGAGCGGCGACCTCATACTTGGCATCCCCGAGAGCCAGGTGACCGGCGGAGAAAGCAACGAGGGCGTCTGACAGTGGTACAGACTCCATGGCCATGGGCAGGAAGACTGCATAGGCAGGGTATCAGCCACCACCTGCACAACGGGAATAGGTACGCGAGAACACGGGAACGAGGACACTCGTGTGCAACATAACATACCAGACAAAAAGGAGTTAGACTGCTCGCTCACAGTCAAGTGCATCGCCAGCACCGTGATGTAGTACCGCATGGCATGCCGTTTGTGGGAGCTGTCCAGTCTGGATGTACCATATGGAGACGACATATGGCTCGGAGCTCCAAACGGAGCCGGAGTCAGGTGCAGGGATATCGAGCCCGAAGCGGAACACCTGCTGCACGGATCGGACCCGTCGACCGGGTTCGGCACGACCCTGCGGACGGGCTCGCGCACACATTCCAGATTGAGTCGCTGACACGCCCCGCATACCGGAAACGTGTTTTCGGTGCATTTTTTCCTTCTAGAATTGTTAAAGAAACGTCAGCTCAGCTGATCAGTAGACGCCTAAGGAGCAGGGACAGTCTTGATCAGCGTCGTCGGCGGTTGAGGCAAAGAAAGGGATGGATGACTCCACGCACCGATGTCGGCATGTCAAACATCCAGTCCGATCATGCTTCGTACTCCTCCTTCTGAACGTGCCCCCTTCTGGTCGTTTGGTTGTGTTAATCATGGCTATGTCGAAGAATCAATATCCGAGCTGGCGCAAAGATGCGGCGTATTGGGCGCGGACAAGTTCAGCGGTCGGGTCGGGTTGATGAACTTCCAGAAAGAGGACGGAAGGGATAAGCGGGGGAGATATCATGGGTCCATATTAACCTAGGCCTATGGTCGGGGAGAGATCGGGGTTGCAATCAGAGTGCGGGCGAGTGGACAGCTGTGGAGTTGGAGATAGACCGGCCCCACTGGCCAGGCAATTCCAAGCGATCAATGACCAAAACGCGACATGCCTTGCATGAAGCGGCCTGCCAGCTGCCAACTTTCCTGTCCAGCTGACATTTTTTAGCTCGCGTCCGCAAGAATCCCCGCCGAGTCGGACGTCAACACGGAAGAAGACCCAGTTCTCTGCATAAGGCTTGTACGCCCCCCCGCGTTCGCTTCGGCATAATAGGAGAACCTCCACAATGGCCCCGGGTCGGCCGACTCCGGCCCGCGATAGAAGCCCCCTTCCACTATCATAAGCCAGCACTGGTAGCGCGGATAGCAGACCCGAAACTGATGCCGCGCTGAGCCTAGAGACAAACGACGCTCACACGACCACCATACTCGATTCACCATCGCCGTCACTTATTTGCAGCAGCACCTACTGAAGCCGCCAGAATGACGCCTCTCGAACAACTGACGATCTGGAAGGAGAAGGCCGAATGGGCGAGGGCGCATCGTGACGCCTCCCTCGCTAAGGTCGAGCCCCCGCTCACGGGACTTCCCTCGACGTGGCCTCTGAGCTCCCAGGAGGTCCCAAGATCGATCCTTACTACGAAGGAGATCGAAATTACGGAGAGCTACTCCAGCTCAGAGCTCCTCGCCGCTCTGCGTGAGCGGAAGCTGTCGGTTGAGGAGGTGACCAGATCTTTCCTTCGGCGTGCAGCGGTGGCGCAGGCAGCGGTACGTGTTCATCCGGCCCATTGCGTGGCGAGGAGTCAACAGCCGCGAGGCAGACTGACAGCTCTTCGGTCTCCTCTCCCAGACCAACTGCATCACGGAACTCCTCTGGGACGAAGCTATCGCCAGGGCCAAGTATCTCGACTCGCTGACAGAGCCGAAGGGCGCCGTCTTCGGCCTGCCCATTTCCATCAAGGAGCATCATGGCCACCCTGGAGATGCTTCCACTTCGCATGGCTCCTACATCGCCTGGATAGGGAAGAAGCATGAGGTCCCCATTCTAGTCCAGCAGACGCTGATGGCGGAAGGATGCGTCTTCTACGCCAGGACGACCCAGCCCCAGACCATCATGCATCTGGAGACGAACAGCAACATCTACGGCCGGACCGTCAACCCATACAACCGCAATCTGACGCCGGGTGGAAGCAGTGGAGGGGAGGCAGCCCTGCTGGGAATGAGGGGAAGCATCTTTGTGAGTTCTGTTGCTCCGACGCATAATCAACAAGACCCCGAGATGTAATACTGACATTCTGACGTGTCTTTCAGGGGGTGGGAGGCGATATTGGTGGCAGTGTACGGTGTCCCGGAGCCCACGTCGGCGTCTACGCTTTCAAGTAAGCTGATGGCATCAACTGCTGGCCACGGCTGGCAACTGCCCTTCCAGCACTGAGATCTGACCAAATTATAACACAGGCCTACGTGCCGACGCATACCATCAGCCGGTCAACGCACTCACTGCGCCGGTAGAGAAACCATTCTATCGACCATCGGCCCCATGGCTCTCGACCGCGAGTCCCTAGAGCTATTCATGAAGATCATCCTAGACGCAAAGCCGTGGAAGGTCGAGGCCAGCGTTGACGCCATTCCCTGGACGCCATTTTCGATCACTCGGCCGTTGAAGATCGCCGTTCAGTGGTGGGACGGGGTGGTGCGCCCCCATCCTCCCATGCTCCGAGCTCTCCGTGAGGTGTCCGAGGCCTGCCGCAAGGCCGGCATGGAGGTTGTGGACTGGGACTGCAAGGGCCTGGATCACAAGAAGGCTTGGGAAATCACTGCCGCTCTCTACTGGCCGGACGGGGGACAAGAAGTTATGGGCCGGCTAGAGGAAGCCGGTGAGCCTGTTCTGCCCCTGACCGACTTCATCATCAAGGAGCAGCCCACGGTGAAGAACCATACGCAGGCAGAGTTATGGAAGGTAAGTTTTCCCGTCTTCCTCATTCTCTTTTTCCCTATCCTTCTAGCGAGAATTAGGTGTGCCTCAGCGCCTAACCCATCCCAAAACTGGCTCATCTACCCTCGACCCTCCTTCCAGCTCTGCGCCGCAAGGGACAGTTACCGCACCATGTACGCCCGCGCCTGGACCGCGACCGGTTCTGGAGCCGACGGCCGCGAAGTCGACGTGATCCTTTGCCCGCCCTCCTTCGGCGCCGCCACCCCACATGACCAGTCCCGCTACTGGGGCTACACGTCGCAGTGGAACCTCCTCGACTACCCCGCCGCCGTTTTCCCCGTCACGACGGTCGACCCGGCCAAGGATCCCGTCGAAGCGACGTACGAGCCGAAGAACGAGCAAGACCGGATTTGTTATGACATGTACAGCCCGGAGACGTTCGCGAACGCGCCCGTGTCGCTGCAGGTCGTTGGCCGCAGACAGGCCGACGAGAAGGTCCTCGCAGCTCTGGCCGAGATCGAGCGGGCCATGGGGAGGAAATGAGGGGGGTTTGTGATGACATCAGGAGGATTTTTTCTCCTTTTCCCTTAAGACGCAGGTGGATAGATTGCCTAGACGTCAATATGAATCCTATCGTTCACACGGCGACATGCCTTGACTTCGTGAACTGGGTGATGGCAACAATTTGCCCGGATGCGTGGTCTCTCTTGGTCGCGTTCACCCCGTATGACTCTCCACCCCCTTATCGCATGGCAGACAATGGTGGATTCCTGGGGATTCCAGACACCTTGGCCCATCCACTGACGTCGGGGGGGCCTGCGGAGTCGAGTCCGAGGACAACTTTCGACCCCACAGATACGAGAGAAAGAGGGCCACTGTTCCCCACCATGATGGGCCATCCCCGCCCTCCGCTATCCAGTATCATCTCGGAAATAACAACGACGAGCTGCCCACGGTAACAAGACACGGGAAGCAACAACAAGGCGATACAGAGAGGCCTCGGGGGCAATCGCTACCGAGCAGCGTATCCGGCGGACGGCGGCCTCTTGTCAGGATCTCACCACCGGCCGCCCCCCGCCCCAGCTCACCTGGTCTTGTCTCCTGGGATCCGCATGTTCGCTAGGAGCTTTCGTGGCCACAGGTCTGGGCTAGGGTTGTCCTTCCCGATTGATCAACAGAACCAGAGACCCGGGAACACTCCCAACACCATTACCATGACACATTCACCAATATCGGCGAGATAAGAATTGCACACACAATATCAGCGTTATCGCTTCTCTTCAATTGTTCGTGGGCCCATTCGAAACTCTTCCCTGCTGGTGAGCTCACCGGCCCGGCGCGGCGGGACCTCATACCAAGAAAAAAACAATCGGGTACCCGAATCAGGACACCGATGAAAGATAACTCAAGATAGCAGCAAGCTGTAACTTTTGCGCTCCGTTAGACAAGAGACCTCATCGGCCGCGATCGGAAATTCGGGGACATCGACGCGACCCCCTCTCCAGTACGACGAGGAGGCGAGCGGGGATGACCCACGGTCTCACGGAGGCTCGTGCTGTCCAGGTACAAAACTAAACCGACCGTCTCCTCCAGGTCTCACCTTACTGTGCTCTGAAGGGCTTCTCCCGCTCTCTTATCCGTCACAGCACCAAGCAGCTTCCACCATGGCGATCACAGAACCATCAGAGAAGCACACCGACGTGGAAGTCGCCCCTTCTGGCGGCGACGCCTCCTCCGAGCAAGTCGTGGACACGGTCTACATCGACCCGGAAAAGGAGAAAGCCGTTGTGCGCAAGTTCGACTACTTCGTACTGCCCCAGTTCTTCTTCATCTTGCTGCTCGCGTACCTAGATCGGTCCAACATTGGTGCGTTTCCCCACACACACGTTGCCACCTCTGCCAGTCATCATCATCATCACCACCGCCGTTACCACCATATTACACCTGTCTACACAGTAGCTTGACACTAACCTACCGCAATCAAAAAAAACACACACGCAGGAAACGCCCGAATCTTCGGCTTCGAATCCGACCTCAACCTCGTAGGCGACGAGTTCGCCAACATCAACTCGCTCTTCTTCGTGACATACGTCATCTTCGAGGTCCCCTGGGTCCTCTTCATGAAGCGGTACGGCGCCAACGCTGTCATCGCGCTCGAGATCATCTTCTGGAGCGCCGTCACGCTGGCTACTGGCTTCGTGCGCAACTACGGACAGGCTATGGCTGTCCGCCTGCTGCTGGGCGTTGCGGAGGCGGGCATCTTCCCCGCGGTAGTGTTTCTTATGAGCACCATCTACCCGCGCCACAGCCAGGCGAAGCGCGTCGCGTGCCTGTACGGGGCTAGCGCCCTGTCGGGCGCGTTCGGCGGGCTGATCGCGTACGGGATACAGAGCATGGGCGATCGGCTGGGGATCAGGGCGTGGAGGTGGCTTTTCATTATCGAGGGGTCCGTGTCGATGGTCGTGGGGCTGGTGTGCTGGCTGTCGCTGCCGACGAGCGCGCAGAAGGCGTGGTTCCTGGGCGAGGAGGAGAAGGAGCTGATGAGGGCGAGGAAGGAGAGGGACTTTGCGTACACGGGCTCTGATGAGTTCTCGTGGGGCTACATCTGGGAGGCAGTGAAGGATCCGCTGGTTTGGGTTAGCGGGCTGAGCTTGTTCTGTGCGGGCATCCCGATGTTTGGGTTTGGGATTTTCTTGCCGACTCTTATTAAGGGCATGGGGTGAGTACATCTGCCCCCGTTCACTCGTCCTTTCTTCTCCCCCTTTTTCTCTCTCCCTTTCCTACTTATCACTACTGCTAGCTTGCTGTAGCTGTTCGAGTGGCGGATCACTGATGATGACTGACGGTGCTGACCTCGTTTTTATTTCTTCTTCTTTAGTTTCTCATCGAACGAGGTCAACTACCTCACAATCCCCGTCTACATCATGGCCTGCATCATCCTCGCCATCTTTACCTACATCTCCGACCGGCTGAGGAAGCGCGCTGCCGTGGCCGTCTTTGTGCCCATCATCGCTATCACGGGCTACGCCATCGCCATCGGCACTGGCAACATTGGGGCTGGTTACTTCGCCATGTTTTTGTGCTCGGGAGGTAAGCATTGTCGAGTTTGCCTACCATGGGAGGTTTCTTTTATAGGTATCTGTCTAACGTTCTATCGTCTCTTTCTTCCTTCCTCCAGTGTACACATACAACACCCTCCTCGTAGCCTGGGTGTCCAACAACATAACGCCCGACCACAAGCGCAGCGCCGCCCTGCCCCTGTTCGTGTCCATCGCCAACATCTCCGGCGTGGCGTCCAGCCAGGTCTACCCGAACTACACCTCTCCGCGGTACGTCATGGGCAACGCCGTAAGCCTGTCCATGGAGTTCTCCGCGGGGGTCGGCATCGTCATAATCTACTTCATGCTCAAGAGGCGGAACGCGGAGAAGGAGAAGCTGCGCGCGCAGGGTGTCACGGACAACGGGAAGATCGGGGACAAGTCATTGGACTTTGAGTATATGCTGTGAGTTGGAATAGGGCAGACAGATGAGTTAGGCAGGCTGTCGCCATTCGCCAACTCGACACACTGTTTATGATAAAACTCGGGTGGCAGGTAGAGAGGCGCTGCTGGATTCGTGTCAGCAAGTTCGAACATGGCTGGGAAGCAGACCTGGGCCGTACCTACGCTTCGAGCTCCACTCCGTGTGCTTTGTTGTCATCCATATTCAGAAGAAAGTAAGCTCGCGTCCGGCAGTCAAGAAATGTCTACCGCGCTAGCATCCTTAGGTTTATATGTTATTGGCAATGGTAATGGTTTATTTAACGTCCGAGGGCTGTCCAGGCCCGACCTCCCGAGGGGTATAGGACGTGCTAGCGGCTATCTAAACTCGGC
>PYST01000498.1:0-21931 GCA_003049485.1 Ophioceras dolichostomum
CCCCAGCCGTCTGCCTCACCGACACGGCCTAACTGACACCGACACGAGAAAGAAAATCCCGGTTTCTCGAGCAGCCTGGCGTCTCATCTGGCGGCAGGTAGCCGTCCACAGATTGATGAGACAGGGGGAGAGACAGTCAGTTTTCCCCCAAAAGCCACGGGTGATGGCCCGCCCGCTTCGTGCCGCTACCTTGATCATACAGACATTCAGTTAGTCCACTTTGACGGTGCTGTTTGTTTGCTGGCCCGGCTACCGGGAAGGAACAAAAAGAGGACGAGATTCAATCTACGGATACCAAATCATGGAGCATGCACTGGAAATTTCCCGACTTAACAGGGGTTGTGTCCCGACCAGCAGGCCTGTGGCTCGAAAACGGTGATATGTGGCTCAAGCAGGCTCAAGCCACAGGTACCGAATATTTGCCAATAGGCTGCCATTTCACTGTTCTTCACGATGAAGACGACAACAGGTTCTGGGTCATTGGGTTTGGAACTACTGACTCGCCGTGAAAATACATGTGAGCTGGGGCAGGTGAGTGGTGACCCTCGTTCTGAAGAAATTTCCATCTTCGGGCACGTTCGGTCGGCATGGAGGCTTCCAGGCATGCCATAGATGCCCTGATCCTGGCGAGCTTGACCCCTCAACCACAACAACCCAACCCCACAGTAGACATCATCAGGCTGACATAGTCACCGTGAAACAGCCGCGTACATCTGCCAACTTCACCACTTCACGCACACCGAAACCGCTGAGTATCTGTGTGCGGTGATCTTCGGAAGCCCAAGACAGCCTTCCCCATTTCTGGCAGCTCTTTCTTTACTTGCCAGTCAGTTTCAGCCGGGATCATCAGCCTGCACTGCAAAAGCAGACCGTCACGTTCATCTCCAGCCTGCCAGCCTGACAGCATTCTTTCTCACAAAACAAAAGAACAAATACCTACCTACCCACCAGAAAAAAATGGCGGACGTTCCGCTGCAGATCATCTCCGAGAACTCGGCATCCGAGCGGCGCATCACGCCGTCGTGGACCATCAGCCAGCTCAAGACCAGACTTGAGCCCATCACGGGCGTGCCGCCGTCGGCCCAGCGTCTGCTGCTCAAGACCTCGGGACAGCAGCCGGTGGCTATCGAGGCTGATAATGAGGAGGCTGCTACCCTGACCATCTTTCGGTTGACGCCGTATGCTGAGCTACATGTGAGTGTCCTCTATTTTGTTGACGTTGTTATTGTTCAGTGGAATCTCCGTTGTTTGGCTGCCTGTTTCTACTCACCGTCTACCCCTGAACCCCTGAGTGCTTGCTATACTTGCTTGATCAGTGGACAGAGAGTTATGTTGCACCTTTCCAGATCTATTCCTTCTTTCCTCTCCTCCTCTCCCTCATTTTCTTCATTGCTTTATTCCTCTTTCGTCAGCCTTGCACAGAAAGTTACTGTCTCAAGTCATCTGCCGCTGCCCGGTTCGATGACACCCGGACAACAACAGCATCCACAACAACTTGCTGAAACTGCCGAGACCGACAGACGGAAGACTGACCGACTGACTGACCAACCACGCATCTACTCAGGTAAACGACACGCGCCCGGCCTCAGCCCGTCCAAACTTCACCGACACCAGCGCGGTCGAGAAGTACGTGATGCCGTCGGCCGAGTACGAGAAGAAGACCGACTCGGTCCTGGCCTGGAAGAAGGCCCAGAAGCTGGGCCGCTTCGACCCGGACGCGCCCGCGCATCTGGAGGCCAAGATCGCCGCCTTCGCGCGCGAGGCCGAGAGCCGCGGCATCGCGGTGGGGAAGCGGTGCCGCGTCGGCGAGGAGGACTCGAGGAGGGGGGAGGTCATGTACGTCGGGGAGGTGGCGGAGATACCCGGCGGACCCGGGGCGTGGGTGGGCGTGAGGCTCGACGAGCCGGTGGGGAAGAACGACGGGAGCATCGGCGGGAAGAGGTACTGGGGTCAGGAGGGGGACGCGGCCGCGACGGCGCTGAAGCATGGCGTGTTTGTGAGGCCGGAAAGGGTCGAGGTTGGGGATTTCCCTCCGCTGGATGACTTGGAGGATCTTGATATGGAGGAGATTTAGCCCTTGGGTTATGTTGATGCTCTGAGCTCTCAGGACATGCTAGCCCACGATTTGTATCTTACGCACCTAGGTACTCGGTATTGACAGCAGGATCTTCAGAGAGTTATACGAACACGGATAGGGAGTAATCAACTCTCCGTTGGAGGGCCTGCTCATCCCAGCCGCATAGCAAATCATCTCGGGTCAAGTTCTGCGGCTGCTAGGTGGCGAAAACGGCCCTTCTCTGGGTCGCCTTGGGGGCTGGCCGAGTGCGCTTCCCAGGTCGCTCAAGTGGCCGTTATCGTGTCCTCCTGCGTAGCATGCCAAATAGCCTCCACGCATGGCTTCCTCCCTCCTCATGGCCTCTTATTGCCTCCTCCATAGATTCCAGCTTAGCACTTTGCTTAGCCTCTTGCGCAGTCATGTAGGTAGTCCGGCCAATATAGGGCCGGCCTACGTTAGCCACAGCACATTGGACATCCAAGCAACTACCAAAATACCATCTGGAAGCTTCGACATCACCCCCCGAGGTCGCCAACAGATTCCGCGGGAAGTACCGTTGAGTTGGAGATTCGCCCTCCTATAACATTGAAGCTCGTCCATAAAAGGGAAGGGTTCCCCATCGGATGCGCAAAGTATTAAACGTAGCATAGAGACTAGGCTGGCCATGTATTGAAAGAGGCCATCACATTTTGGTCAATAGGGCCCGAGAGGAGGGGGCTATGTAGCATCGTCAACCCTTGGATTACAAAGCGGAAACATCACGAGAATGCCGTGTGTACAGTACAGGCCAGAGTCTGCAATGTAGTGAGTGTTTTGTACTTCGTATTGCATTTTCCGGCCTACTCGCCTGTGCTTTACAGCGTAATATACTGTACGAAGCAGGTAATGTCTCTCTGCTTCGACCCGTCCGTGGCTCGCACCTCCTACCCGTAGGCTCCCCCCGTGTGGACCTCCCCCTAGCTTCCTTTCCATCACCATGTCTAACATCCTTTCCACATTGGCCTTGCCTCACGGTCCTCGCGTAGCCTTTCCCGTAGTCTATTAGGGCGTCGAAGCCGGCCCTTCCGAGGCTGCATAAGACTGGGAGAAAATATACCTTCATAATGATGATAGCGCTCTACGGCCGCTATCGCTTAGTATATGAATAGTTTTTTTTTAAAAAAAAAGATTTTGTTGAAGATTTGACGAGAAGAGGGCGGTATAGTGAGGAAGAGAAAAGGAAGGAAAAAAAAGCTGCGAGGCCATTTTCGCGACTGTTGACAGTATCGAGCAGACACAGCCGTTCTTGCTTCCATAACCCTGAGTCCACCTGCCTCCTTTTCGAGGAGATCCGACTCATAGAAACCACTCTTTGAGGGAAAGATCTGAGGTGTGCCTGCCGGAAGGACCGTACCATTGATCGCAGGCGAATATTACCTTCCACTTCCCACAATCCCCGAGAGGGCACCTAGCCAGTAAGGCACTCTTTCCTAGAAGCTAGGGTCGCGATTTCCGCGCAATAGAATAGAGCGTGAAAGAACCCCGCTAGGATGACAATGTGAAAAGACGGGAGGCGTGACGGACGGAAGTGGTCCAACAAACTGACGGAGCGACCCATGAGTCGGCGGACAGAGTGGGAAGTCCTCATTTTCAGGTCCCGGGCCTAACAGTGTCGAAACAAATTCAATCGACTCCAAACTCCCAGCCATCGATCCCATACCAAGTCCCGAGAATGGCGGCCCTGAGCCCGACTGCTCGGACCGGAGCAGTCTTCCTCTTGACCCAGCGCGACGTTATCCATACTAATGGAAAGAAGTCTTTGTTGACTGGCTCGTGTAACCATGGCCCGAGGGCATGGGACGTCCCCTGGGTGCGGGGGGCGGCGTAAATGGTTCGGGGGATCTCTTCAAGGCAGACTCTTTGTGTCGCTATCGGTAAGGCAATGTGTCGCAACACGGCCATGCCCTGGGAGACCACCTCCAGCGGTGCCGGAACAGGTATGAGCTCCCTAGGTCTGTACCCGTGTCTGTATCTGGCCCTTTCCCCCCAGGTGATGTCCCTTCTGCCGGCAGCTTCCAGCGCTCTGGGTGCTTCTTAAGTGTTCTGTCCGTGCCCCTTTTCGTAGTGCTCGGCAGCATCCAGCTCTCTGGGTGTTTCTCGAGGGTTCTGTCCGCGCCCATTTTCGTAGTGCTCGGCTTGACCTGCCGTGACGAAGCGGATGTCTCCTCCGTAAAGCCGTAGGAAGTTCAAGAGCAAGCATGCCCAACAGAGCTTAACTCTGTCCCTTCAATTTAGGTTGCATTTGTCACAGCGAATTCGGGGCGTATCTGGGTTACGGCTGAGATCCCCTGGCCCGAAAGTGTCCCAGTACAGCGAGTCCATGTCGACAGACTCGATATAGGTACCTCTGTAGGTAAGTAGGTAGGTAGGTAGGTACCTAGGTACCTAGCTGTCGTAGATAACGGATGGTAATGATTTGAGGACGGAGCGACAGATATGTTTATCCTGAAGATAGGTGGTGGTGAGACTTTGGGATGCTCTGAAACAGCTGGAACAGAGAGGCAAGCAAGATGAGGCCGGTACGCATGTTGATTTAAAGACTCCGTGGCTACCTACCTATCTCCGTAACAATACTCTTCACGAGTAGCCTTCGAGGTAAACTTCGGCTCTCAAGCTAGTAATAGTGATGTGGCGATGGCTCACACAACGCAGTATTGCCACCACCAAACTCAACATGGACGAGCCGCTGACAAGATGCATGAGTAACTACCTAGGTAGACTGCATACGGCCCGCCGCGCTGGGTTTCGCCGCAGTCTCCGACCTCGCTTTGAACCGACGGTCATGGCTATGCTCAGTGTCGGAGAATATACGTCACTTAGCTGGCGGTTATTATAGAATGAATCATCACAGCAGAGGCTCCAGCCGAACCACATCGACGCCCCGAGTTGGCCACCTTCTCACTGCAATACTGTTGGCGATTGGCGTCTAAGAACATTCATATTCTCCGTATTGTCGCCTGGCTGATCGAAAGAGGCATATTCTCATCAACAAGACGAGAATCGAAGCGAACCAAAGCAAACCTCTCGGGCAGTCTAGCGACAAGGAGCAAATAACTAAGCGATGGTGTTTGTGTGTTCGATCTCCGACATCACGGGGCCGGCCACTCGGAGATTTAGCTCTCCGCACCAAAAGAACCGATCCTGGCCATACAGGGAGACCTGTCCGCCGATCAACCCCCAGAACTAGGGGGAGTTGGAACACGCCACCGCACACTAGCTCCGCATACATTTGCTGTGAACAAGGCCTAAGAGGAGGGAAGCTAGCCAAAATCGGCGTCGAGGGCTCCTCCATGCCCGTCTCCAAACTCATCGAGGGCCGATATTTGACCCGTTGCAACGGGGCCGGAGCCGTGGGGAGCAAGGGTTCAGCGCGGCCCGACCTCCCGAGGATGGGGAGGGAGGTCACACGTAAGGCGACGGCTATGTTAGCGGAGAACGCGCGTTCAGCATCTTGGCATGTTGGAATATTCTGTTACTCGAGAAAGAAAGAGAAAACGAGACAAGCCAGACCCCTAGAGGTAGCCGAGAGATCTGAAAGGAGTGGATACGTCGGTAGGGCTTGGTAAAGTGGAACCCCCCTCCCCCCTCCTATATTCCTCAGCATGTTGTTGTTGTCAAGCAGGATCGAGTTCACCGGACAGACCGTAGGACGCGGATGTTCCTTTTCTCTGCCCCAACAAGCAACAAGGGGAGCGGACGAGTAGTAGAGGAAGGAGAGGGAGGATTCCCTGGTTAGAATCCGGAATCAGAACCAACAACAACCGAGGTACCAAGCAAAACTGCATTGCATATCCATGTTCGCCTGGGATGATCGACATTTCTCAACACAGCAGCAGCAATAAGCGCAATAAGCTTACAATGAGAGGGAGGGAGATCGATTTGTTCAATTCCATCCACAGACAATATTTGGAGGCTATTATGGGGTCGGTGGGTGGCTTGGAGGTGATGATGATGATGCATAGCGTTGAAGAGAGTCAGTCTCTACAATGCCACACAAGGCAGATGCAGATGAACCTGCTACACGTTGTAGGTAGTACACGTACTTCTGTTGAGGTATTAAGGTAGGGATGGACTCCAGCTTCAAAAAAAAACTGAGACGGTTGAGGTGAGCGGTCAACGAACGGGACCCGCAACTGCCGGGTCATGGAGGTATCTGCTACCTTTTTCTAGCCTTGCCAATTGTCTGGAATCTGGTACCTAAGGCACTTGCTGCGGAAGGCCCTGCATGACGGCGCAGGGTGGAATGCTTTAACCAGATGTGGCGCTAAAACAGTTTTGACGTCTCAGGGGCTGCTCTCTCACGGCTCAGGTGCGTCTCGGAACCGTCCATCATCCAGGTTTCGATGGCCCGAGTCAGAGAGACAAAGAGAGAGAGAGCAGCGAAAAAAAAAAGGACCCAAGAATAGCAAGAAACTGCATGCGCTTTTAATTCTCCCTTCGCCTTCGGATGTTCTTCTTTTCTCCTTTTCTGCTTTGTGATCGCTTCCTGGGTTGGTGGTTGGTGTGTTCAATGTTGTTGCATGCAGTTTGGACTCTACCTGACGCGGCCCCGCGATCCTTTTGAGAAGCAGAGAGAGGGGAAGGACGAGAACTGGGGTAGGGCTCACTGCCACTCCCGAACTCCGGAACATTTTATCTCTGATTGTGAGCGACGAGCATCAACAGACAGTATCATCAGGTGCGAGCTCCAGCATGAGTGGCATCGGCCTGGCTGCTAGAGGATCCACTCAGGCGCTGTCTGGCCACTCACAATCATCGCCCACCATCAGGGGTCCGTCAGAAAGGGCCCCGTTATCCCTGCCCCTTTTCCACTGAAGTACGGCTTCCCCTCAGCACCTCAGCTCGAGCGACAGCCGACAAAGTGTATTCCATTCTCGGAAGGTCAGTGGTAGAAAGAAGTAGGCTATGTACATGCAACGATGAAGTCACCTCGTCCTTCCTCGTACAAGCGACTTTGTGTGGTGAAGAGAGAGCGATGCACCCGTGTTTGTACGAGGTCAACGGGCAACAAGCGATGAACAGGAATCACCACCAATTCCATCCAAGATCCGATTTCCAGTTGCTTCTTCTCTTGAACTGCCAAAAAGTCAGAAAGCCAACCAACACGATCCATGGTCAAGAGCGAAGTCCTGTTCCAGTTATTGACTCGATACCACTCTGCCTCACTCAGTCCCCGTGCTCCGTACCTAAAACTCACGCATACGACAGACTTGGCTTCAGCTTTGCTTGACTTGACTGGGATGTCTTTGAGTGGGTTGCTGTCGATCAAGAAACCAACCCAGAGGATCCGATCTGATGTTCTGCGCCCCTCCGAATTGAGTGAGATGTGACACCCTGCCCAAACATCCAATCCATCCCACCCGACCGCTTTTCAACCTTCTCTTCCTGTTCCCTCTTCACTTGTGTTGCTTTGCTTTGCTCAACTGTTCTTTTTTCTATTTCGTGTTCTTCGTTCTTTCGTTTTTTTTCTTCTTCTCTCACTTTCTCGTCGCCCCACCCTCCTCCGATGACGCATCGACTTCCAGAATACCACGAACGCAATCGATTTTGGGAGGAAAGATTTGTTGTTGTTGAAGAACAACGAATGAGAGAGTCAGCGGGTGTGAGCGTGAGCTGAGTTGAGTGAGTTGAGTGAAAGTGAGAGTGAGACCGACCGAGAACGATAGCGATAGCGACAGCGCACATCAATCATCATCAGCGCAATTCAGCGTCGCGCCACTGGGCCGAGCTATCCGGCCGAGCCGGCAGCCACAGCCATGGCGACGTCGACCGTCGCGGGCAGAGGCGGAAGCAGAGGCGGAAGCAGAGGCGGAAGCAGAGGCGAGAGCAGAAGCAGAGGTGATGGCAAATTGGCACGATTATTACGAGGACTCACCTCTGCCATGGCCGCGACATCCGCATCCGCTCAAACTCTCACGACGTCACCGCTGGACGACGTGCCCGATTGGCAGGCAAACTCCGCCATGAAGCTGCAAATAACAGCGCCCGGCGGCGGAGTCCCTCTGTCTTTTTACGTTGTCCCATTTACGAGGGACGCTGGTCTGAATCTTTCGGATGCCGATAGGGGGGTGAGCTGAATCCCATCATACATCCACATCATGAATCCAAATCATGAATCATCAGCCCGCCAGCCACAACAGCTGGTGATGTCGTTTGTCACGTCAGTCGCTGGCCTTGTTTACTGACTTTTGGTCAACAGGCAATCAACATTGGCGGGACCATGGCCGTTGCAACGGACACAACATACGTCTCCATAACTGGTTCAGGCTCCGTTGCATACCTCGGATGCGACCACTCAAATAGCAGCTTCATAACGCCCGAGATGATGCTCACAAAGCTCATGGACAGCAGACCAGGAGCCATCATTCTTTACAGCCAAACAAACAACTGCTGCGGGCTAGACGGGCTACCATCGTCATTGACATCATCATCGTCATCACCAAACCAGTACTCCGCGCTCTACACCATGACGAACGCCATGGAGGCCACCAACGTCCTCAACATCACCAACTGGTCCAACGGCGCCGTGCAGGCGCTCATCACGGGGAACAGCACGTCGCAGGATCAGGAGAACGCGACCAACCAGAGCGGCAATAACTCCGCCGTCGCCATGAGCATCCTGTACAGCATTACGGGGCTGATCACGCTGCTCTTCCTGATCATCATCGCCACCGGCGCCATCCGCGCCCACCGATACCCCGAGCGCTACGGCCCGCGCAGCGGCTACGGCGGGAGGCCGAGGCAGAGCAGGGCAAAGGGCATCGCCCGCGCCGTCCTGGAGACCTTGCCGATCGTCAAGTTCGGCCAGCCGCAGGCGGCAGCGAAGCCGGACCCGGAGCTGGAGCTTGAGGAGGGTGTGGGGCCGGATCGGAGAGGAGACAGGAACGCCGCCGACTCGCCGCCGTTGCCAGCCGAGACGGTTCAGGTCCACCACCTCTCCACGATTCCAGAAGATGCCGAAGCCCACTCGAACGGAACGAACTCGGCGACCCGAGAGTCACGGGTGGATGCGGCCGCCGTCAAGACCGGGGCTGCAGCGGCTGTCGCCGGCCAGGAGAACCCGGAGACCTTTATAGGGGACGAGCATTTAGGCTGTTCGATCTGCACCGAAGATTTCACCGTTGGCGAAGATGTCAGGGTACTGCCGTGTGACCACAAGTTCCACCCGCCCTGTATCGACCCCTGGCTGGTCAATGTCTCGGGCACCTGTCCTCTCTGGTAAGTCGAGAGAACTAATCAACTGACTTGCCTTGTTTATCACCCATGCAGCACCCCAGCTAGGCCCAGGAACTTTTGCTGATCATAAAAAACACATTTACAGCCGCCTGGATCTTCGGCCAAACAAGGTCGCCCCAGATGACGGCAACGGCGCCGGGGCACTCCCGCCGCCATTGGAAGACGACGATCATGCCCATGCAGCACCACCACTGGCGGCAGCCGAGTCCAGCAGTAGCCGCAACAACAACAACCGACGATCATCCCGGTTCTTCGACCTCAACCGCCTCCGACACGCCTCCGCCGAGGAGCGCATCGAGGTCCTGAGGCGGTACCGGAGCGAGTCGAGGGCCGCCGGCGACGCGGCGGACGAGCACGGCCGGACCGCGAGGCTGACCAACCGCCTCAAGGAAAGGTTCAGGATACGAACGCGGGCCCAGTCTCCGCCGCAACGACAGCGCATCCGCACTGGCGGAGGCCAGATCGCTTAAACGTGCGTACATTAGTGTCCATCGATGACGCAGATTTTTCACCTCAGTTTGGTTCGGCGGCTTCATTGTCCTCAATACCATACCCTCAATCAATCAATCCCTTCTTGTCCATCTTTTTTCTAGCCACAAAAATATCACCATAGCGACATGAACACAAAATTTGTGTAGACACACGTGTAAGATACACGCACACACTCGCATACACGAGATAAAAACCCCTGGATGGGTCTTTCTTTTGATCCGAGCATCAGGACCCGGGATCGGCAAGGCGTCGGCGGGACGGACACGATCATTCAACTTTTGGAGACGGCGGACACAACGACCACAGCAAACCTACGCGCCTCTTTCCTACAACTTTTTGGGATTCTTCTGCAATGTTTCCTTCCTTTTTGCTTTCTCCACCCTACATATTTTTTGCTTACTTCTCTCCATGGCTGGCCCCCCGCGTGAATTGATGAATGGATGGCAGGCAGGCAGGACGGGCTGTTGGGAACCAGAGGTGAAGGGGAGTCACTTGGTGGTAAATGAAGCACGGCTTGATGGAGAGAGAGGGAGAACACATATTTACTCACTACCTGCTACCTACCTCCTACATACAGGCCACAGAACAAGCATTGCAAGGCGTTCATAGGGAATGGGATTTCTTTCTTCTTCTGCTTCTTCAGGTTCGGAGTTGATCTCACCACAAACAAGAGTGTGTGAATCAACAACATTAATCTTTGTTTCTATTCAGTTTGCGACATCTCCATTTTTTGTCCTTCTTTCTCTTTCGTTCTTCCGACCGATTCGATCCTGTTTGCTCGTTCAAGTTTTATTGTTAATGCGAAGAGAGGGAACGAGCTTGATCGAGCAAGAAAAGGGGGGAAAGAGAGAGAAAGAGAGAGAGCAAAGAGAGGCGCGTCGTGGTTTGCTTTTCTCTCGACAGTCACAAGACAAGAGGGCCAATTACACACAGACAGACAAACATATGTGCAGATGGGCAGATGGGCAAATGGGCAAATGGGCAAATGGGCAAGAGGACGGAAAGGGGTCTCTCTAACCCATTAGAGAGAGAGAGAGAAACGCGAGTGCCTGGCGCAGGAGCGAAAATACAAGAAATCAACCCACCCTCCCTCCATAAGAGAGCCAACAAACAGCCTCGCCCGCGTCCGAACAACAACAAATACAGACCAGACTCACAACTAACCATAATCGCACGACATGGATGTTGTCCGAGGGAACTACCCAGTGATGTACCGTGTGGGAGCACACAAGAGATCGTGTTTCCTGTCCTCTCTTCTTTTTTAAGGGCAATCGCCGGGGATCTTTCAAGAAGGACAGACAGGCAGGCCGATGCGGCTAGCTGGCTGGCTGGCTGGCTGGCTACCAAGTAACCAGATTCGATTCAGCCTCACCGGGCCGCGGCAGCCACGGCAAGGCACATGAGATCGACGCACGGGACACATAGCACAGAACTAACCTCCATTGATGGTGGCGAACGGAAGCCCTGTTCTTCTTTCTTGTTTTTTGCGTCCCAGGTCACGATCTTGAATGCGTCCTTCACCGGTTTGAACTTGTTTGAGGAGGTGGGTGGGTTCACGACATACGCCTACGGGAAGACGGACGGAAACATCCCTCCCAAGCCAAGAGACAAAGAGACAGCAGGTGCTATCACGGGTGATGTGAGCCGGGGAGCACAAACAAAAGCCAACAAAGCCATTGTTGCATTATTGTTCTGCATAGGTAGGTACCTACCCAGGTACCTAGCCTAAGGTAGGTAGTTGGGTGGCACAACTTGCTTCATCGGGAATTTCTTCGTCCCGTCGTAAGCCCTATGGCGATCGGAAAGGCCCCGTGCTTGGCTTGCTTGCTAGCCACCGCCAGATTAGGCAGAGACTCGGGAAGTACTACCTACAGTACCTTAGTTTGGGAATACTACGGAGTACGGGGTTAGAAAGGCGCACCGACTCCTCCTCCAACGACGACAACCTACCACCCCCTCAATGCTTTCAGTCAGTCTGTCTTGTCCTTTTGGCTTTTCGCCCCAGTTCTCGAGTCGGTCCTGTTTACCTAATATATAAGCCCTGAAGGGAACCGGACGCGAGTGAGCTAGCTGGTTTTGGTTGTGGTGTCTCTTCTTTCTCTTCGCTTCTCTTTTCTCCTCCCAAACCATGGTCTCGAACACCCAAAACGCGGGATTTGAACCTTCTTCAGGGAGAGAGGGGGGGATGGGGCGGCCGGGCGAGAAAGTTAAGCTGCCTTGGCACTCCATAAGGTGCCTAGGTAGAGGTAGGTAGGAAATAGAAAGGCAGGCTCGCAACTAGGCGATAATTCGGTATGTTTCTTCCTTTTTCGATATAGGTGTGTGCGTGTGTGTGTGGAACGGGCTGAAAAAAAAAATGAGGCTGGCTGATCAAAGTGATGATCTCTCATACGAGAAAGAAAGAGACAGGAAAGAGAGGACACCTCACCACGGCCGGGCGCGCAAAGGAAAAAGAAAGGAAAAACATGATAACAGAATATAATCCACCTTCTTAAAAATGGCTAGGTAGATGCGTGGGAAGTAATGGAGAGGAAAATTGATGCTTTTTCTTTCTTTTCTGGCAAATATCAGCCAGCCACGCTGACGCCTCTTCTCTCAGACAGGTTGTCTGTGATACGTGTGTGTGGCCGGACGATTGCTGGAACTTCCACATCGCGACTTTCTTTTTCACTGTTTCTGCTTCTGCTTCTGCTTCTGCCTCACTCTCTGCCTCTGCCTCCCGCCTACGCGCTCCCCCCTTCCCCCCTCTTTCTGCCTGTGTCACTCGCTCTCAATGATTGTCTAGTTGGGAAGACATTCCTTTCCGTCTCCTCTTTCTCTTCTGCTGCTTCTGTCACTGTCACTCCCCTTCGATGATTGGTTGGTGTTGCGAGGTAAGGTTGGTGTTGGTGGTCAACATGGATGAGGGAAGAAAGAGGCTTCTTCCTTTCGCCCTATTCCATTCCCCTCTAGCCGCCGGCGGGCCAGACCTCCATTCACTGCTTCGATGTTTCGATGGATTGGTAGAGGAGAGATGGGATCAATGTATGCGGGGACGAATTATAAGGTTTGCTGTACCCTTCCGTCCTTGAGCCCTTAGCGGCCTTGCCGGGATGGAGAGGCGTTGATTGATGTGATGATTCGAGGGACTGGGTGCTTCGTCATTCTCCTGAATAATAAGGTTTGGGCAACTTGTCGGGAGAAGAAACAAAAGCAGGGACCGCACGCACGCACGGTGTGTAGTGTGGATGGCAGCTGACAGCCGTTTTGACTTATTTTATTATCTATTCCCCGTCAGGGCCCTGGGTTGTCTGTTGTCCGGTGCGGTGGTTGTCCGCTGTCCGCTGTCCCACCCCCGAAAAACAAGATATCCGACTTGTTTCCCTCGACCCTCGAATCTGCTGGTGTCGGTTCTAACCTTGGTGGAGGGGCTGTGCGCTGCCATGTGAAAGACTTGGCGGTGCGTTTGTTGGAAGAGAGGGGGTGGAAGGGGGAGAGAGAGACAAGAAGAGAATGAAAGCAAGTACCTACTAAGTAGTGAGTGAGAAAGCATGGAGGAATCAGGCTTCTTCCTCGCTTATCACAACCACGACGGATGAGGGACAAACAATGTCTTGCTTGGGGCTCCGCGTGGGCCTAAACCGCTTGTGGAGAAGGGGCGCGGGCCGGGCTCTCCATAGCTCCCCCATAGCTCCCAATAGCTCCAGAGTCCCCGTATCCTTCTCCACCTTGAACTTCGCACCAGTCCCAGAGCTCGACCTCAGCTCCTCGGCTTTTGACTCAGTTGGTTGGCAGGTGGAAATTGCCCATCCTCTGCGAGCCTCTGTGAGGAATGACAGGAACAAGGTAGGCAGGGGCTAGATTGCCCGTAACAGGCATCGTGCAGACGGCCTGAGGTCCTGAGGTCTTGACACTTCATAACCCATTACACTCACTGACTTGACACTGGACTGGCTGGCAGGGTACCTGCGAGGAGGAATGGCGCCTGATCAAGTCTTTCTTTCTCTTAGTCGCTCCCTAGTGCAGATCCGGGCGACATTGAGCGCTAAGCACTGAGCGCTGAGAAACGCGCTGCCACGTTGCAGTGTCCAGCAATGCTTAGCAATACCCAGCACTAGTCATTGATGCCGGCTTCCCAGTGGTCCGATTCTACGGTGGCGGCGGACCTGGGAGAATCAGATTTGCTTCTTGTTTGCTTCTTCTCACCGTTCTCACCGACTAGTCCCCTTTCATGTACCTTGTCCGACAGCCGCAGCCGCCACCGTGACAAGCATCTCCGAAAACTTAATACGTACCTAGTTGGTAGATGGCTTGCCTGCGTTGGGCCCTCTTCTGGCATCCTTGTTCTATGGCAGCCCGTCACCCTACATGCATATTCGAGGGTCGAGGGTCTAGGGTCGAGGATCAGCTGTTGGAGTTACACCGACCCAGGCAGGAGTCAAAAAAGCAATCTCTCCCTCGACCCCTCATCTCTCATCCCTCATTCTACTCCCGTCTCCCGCCTTCTCCATGGACGATCCCTGAGTAGCGCCCGTTCTCGAGCTTAAACTACGGAACAGGCAGGGGCATATAGCATGATGGGCTAGCCTGTCCTCCTCTCCTCCTACACTCGGGCCCGAATAATGAGCATGCCCCAAAAGCCGGGGAGAGACAGATGCCAAAACTAGGGTCATCGCTGTCTCCTCAGCCTTAAAGGAGGGTAGCCCCCTCCCACACCTTCCCTCTCTCCTTTTTAGATTCTTACTGCTGTCCGTCCCCCGCCCCGCCCGCCCGAGGCACCCTCGAGTTCCGGGCCACTGCGTCCTTCAATCATCTTCTGCCCTTCTTCCATAACCTCTCCTCTCGTTGCGTCTAAGTCGTCACCACTCGACCCCTCCAGTGCCAGTTGCGGACTTTCGTCCGGTATATGTTTGGATCTAGAACCCACCTTTCCCACCCACCCCCTAGTAAATGACCTGACCGGACCTGACCGGACCGGGCCATACCAAACCTACCTACCTACATTCCTCTGTGGTGACCACGAAAAGGAATCACGACCCAAACATATCTCGCTACTGGATTTCTTGGCGCGTCTCTTGCTCATCGGTATCTCTCCAATGTTCCTCCATCTTTTGCCCTAGGCGACATAGGAGTGCCGTCCTAGCCATCTTACTCCTAGGTGCTTGAGCCTGTCGTGCAGAAGCAAGGGAGGGCGCGGTCTTAGCGTCAGTCGATCGCAGGAGCTCAGGAGAGAGAAAGGAGAGAATCCGCCATCATGGCGCCATCTCCGTCGATCCTGCTGAGTCGACAGGAAGGCCAGCAGCCAGACACCTCTGGCGGGCTGGAGTTTTCTACGAAGAGGCAGCCACTCGCCGGTACGATCATGAGTATCGGACTGACGCTGGTGGCGACATCCCTTGTCTGTATCTTCTTAAGTATGTCTTCCCCTCGCCTTCGCCCTTGACGTCGGACTGAAGCGAGCCAGTGAATACTAACACGACGCTTCTCTGCAACAGCGAAGAGGGCAAGCGTCATCAATAATTGGAGGCGACTTCCATTTGCCGTCTGGCGTAGGTACCAACCGAATTGACAATAGCCCCTGACCTCGACCTCCATCGCATTGCTCCAACCACCGACTGGCTTACCGACTGACTGACCCGCCGCGAAAACCGCGATAGTCCTCTTCGCCGTCTACATCGACTCTTACATATTTGTGTTCGCGTCGGCCGTGGTTCAGTATGGCATCGGCATCTCCAAGAACCTCGAGGCGTGCGACGCCGCCATCATCATTTGTCTCGTGTTTTACGTGACATCCAAGGTATGTCCCATCACTCACACACACACACACTCTCTCTCTCTCACCTCTCTGCACACTCTCTCTCTCACCTCTCTCACTGCCCGTCTCGAGAGCTCCAGTCTCGAAAGCTCTTCCATGGTGGAAATCTGACACTGACCGATTAGTCGAGCCCTGCAGATCGTAAGAATGCATCGAAAAGAGTAACATACATAAGTACAAACACTAACGAACATTCATCGACAGTTCGTGTACCTATTCTTGGTTGAGAAAGCGGTAAGTGGCCCTGAGCCCTAAGCACAAGCCAGCTTACCCAGCCGGCAGATCGCCGCTGCTGTTGCTGACGAGAACGTCGCCGCACAGCACATCATCAGGGGCTCGATCAAGCGACGGATGGAGTCAAAGCTATACCTGTTCAACTCCCTCGGGATGCTGGGTTAGTCCCCTCTCACCGTCAAAATGGCTGCCGTCGTTCGGACCAGAGGCTGATATAATGGATCTGGGGTATGAAAATAGGATGCTATACCGTGGTGGTCGTCCTCAACTTCGTCTTGTAAGTTAGCCAGTCACCCGCCCTCCTTCTTCCCCCCACCCCTGCAAGTTTCGGGTTTGAGCGACGGGCTTGGGCTTCAACAAGCTAACAATAGTCGCCCTTCTTCTCCCCACCAGCCGAATAAACCGACTCGAAAACGGGGAGTGCGTCATCGGCATGCAGAAGCTGGCCATGATCCCGCTCATCTCCTTCGACGCCCTCGTCAACGTCTACCTCACGATTCTCTTCTTGATACCCCTGATGAGTATGTTAGCTAGATACATACCTACCCTTCCTGCCTCTCTTCTGTCCACCACTACCTTCTCATGGGCGGCAGTCAGGGCAGTCACTCATCTACGGTTACCCCGATACAACACAGGTCTTTACTCGTTCAAAAACTTTGCAAGGACTCCCACGAACGTCAGGCTACGCACTATCGCCATCAGGACCTTCGTGGGCGCCTGCTGCACCCTCGTCAGCAGCCTCGTGAACCTCACAGTCCTGATGGTCCTCAACGGCGAGCCCGGCTGGGTCTGTTTGATGTGCTGCAACAGCGACAGTGAGTAAACTTCTTGTTCGACCTACTACCTCTCCCACACCCCTTTCCACCCGTAAAACCCTCTGCACGAATCCAACCCACCAGGTACCTACCTACCTACCTACCTAGGCACCTAGCCAAGCTAACACTTCCGTACCCTACTACCTAGTCCTCTTCTCAGCTATGGTCCTGTACTGGGTAACATCAAAAGACAACGTCGCCTCCGTCCCCACCACCGGCGACTTAGTCCACCTCTCCTCCATCCCCTCCGCGAACCCCCCCAGCAATCGCAACAGCAACAACAACTGCAACAGCATCTTTTCCGCCGCCGCCGCCGCCGCCGGCAGCTGCGTGCACGGCCTGAACAGCCCAAACCTCGACGACCGCAGGAAGAGAGACTGCGGCTGCGTGCACGTCGAGCTGGGCATAGGCCTAGGTCTAGGCTCGCCCACAGACCGCCGCCGCTCCGACAGCTTCTCCCCGCGGCGCGCGAGCATTCGTTTCGGAGAAGGCGGCGGAGTTGGAGGAGGAGGAGGAGGAGGAGGAGGAGGAGGAGGAGCCGGGAGGGGAGGAGCCCCTGTCGCTATCAAGCCGCTGCCCGCTGGCGACGACCTTGCCGAGGTCGGTTTATGCATCGGCCACCACCGAGGTGGTGGTGGCGGCAGTGGTGGCAGTAGCAGCAGCACGGAGGAGCTACGCCGTCTACATCGTGGGTCTGATACTGCCGCTGCCGCTGCCGCTGCCGCTTCTTCCTCCGGTGGCGTTGGCGGTGGCGATCAAAAGGAGGAGGGCATGTCGTTCTCTTCCCCTAGCAGCACTACGTTTGGTGGCGGCGCGAATGACATGCCTAGGCCTGACGATGACGAGGTGAAGGAGAAGAAGATGGGGGCGAGAAGTAGCAGCGGTAATAGTAGTAGCTCCAGCTCAAGCTCAAGCTCAAGCTCAAGCAGCAGCAGGAGCAGCGGCAGCTCTAGTGCGAGGAACAGCAGTAGCAGCAGCAGCAGCAGCAAAACCGGCCACAGAAGCGCGGACGATACTGAGCGGAACGACTGCAACGACGAGGAGAAAGCTGGTAGAGCAAAGGGGCCGTCGAATACCGGCTCCTCCTAAGTACTAGTTACCTACGAATCATTTTTTGCTATTTTTTTCTGTAACTCCTATTATTGTTTTCTCTACTTCTCCGCGCCCCTCCTTTACCCCTCCTTTATCTGTCTTCTTTTTGGACACTTTTTTTCCCTCTCTTTTCTCTCCCTCTCCCCCTCCAATACCTGCTCCTCCTCCTTCTCCTCCTCCTCTTCTTCTTCTTTTATCTCTGCTTTGAGCCTTTCCCGGATAAGCAGGGCTAGATTTTCCTTGGCTGCTGTATTTGTCCAAACGAGGGGTCCATAGGAGGGAACGAACGGAACACACAAAACAAACTGCGTGGTGAAGCCCACACTGAGCGTGGGACGAACTCTTTTTTTCTTCTCTCCATTTTTTTCACTTGGGTGTACCAGGGATATTTGGTCGGGAAACGACGGGCGAGAAACAAAATTTAGGCTTGGGTGTACTTTTTTTCTGTCTACTTGTGCTGAATGGTCTTGGGAATCAAAAAGGCGTTCTTCAGTGGGTTGGCCTGTGGGATAAACTAGCCTACCCAGTACACATATTCTACCTATCTATGCATGTAGGGAGGTACTCTTGGACATGTATTTCTTTTTCTTGGACTTGTTGATGGGAAAGGAGTGGACTGGGCGTGATGCTAGCGCAAAACAGACACGAGGTGCTTGTCATCACCAGTTTTCCGTGCATAAGAGTGAACGGTGTTGTAAGTGGTTCTAGTATACGTAGCAGGAAAGGGAGTCAGGACTGGACTTTCCTCCTCTCAATTCTTACAACTTACTTCACTCTCCAGCCTTCCCTTCCCCTCCAGCGGCATTCTTTTTCTTCTCGGCGTCCTCCATAGCCTCTATCGCCTTCAAGGCTCTCGCCACAGGCTCCTCGTCGAGCCCCAAGCGCTCCGCATTTGTCACAAACTCGGACATCCGCTTCTTCCAAAACCGCCACCGCTCGATGCTGAGCACCTTGGTGCCGGCAGGGCACAGCGGGCCCGTCCTCCACGATCGGACGGTTCCCTCGTGTGTCTCCTCGGGCCCCGTCATGCGCTCGAAGAGGAAGTCGCTGCAGCGGATGATCCATTCCGTCACGGCCCACACCGCGAGGCGCCTGTGGGCTCCGTCGTCGATTTCGTCTTCCCCCTCCGCCAGCTGCCTGATGGCCCAGATCGGATACGTGACCCAGGGAGTGACCCCGGCGGCCGTCAGACGGGCGCAGAACGAGGTGAAGTTCTTGTACATATCGATGTCGCCGTCCTCGTGAGACTCGCGCGGACATGATGCCATATCTGCAGGCCACGCAATGTGTCAGAAGACAGAGAGAGATGGAGAGAGAAAGAGGCTCATGAATTGGCGCAATATGGAGAGATCTCCTTACCGCCGTCCCACATCTCGTGCATCTCCAAGCTCAGATTAGGGAGCTCCTTCCACGATCAATGCGGCTGGCAGATAAATAATTAGTTAGTGGCATGTTCCTAACCCCGGAGAAAGAGTCGTCGTCATCGCGTGGATCTTGCGTGCGTCTGTCCAGTATATCTAGGTAGTAACCTAGCAGCCTAGCGAGCCTAGGTAGCTAGTTATCGTACCACTGGGTAGGGCTCTTCGAGCTTGTGCAGGATATCCATGCACTGGACCAGGCTATCCTGGTAAGGGTGGTCGGGGGGATATGCGCCGCTACCTGGAACAAGGTGAACCAGATTCCCCAATCAGCGCCATCTGAGTCCGCCTTGGTTATGAAGACAATGTCGGCGGCTAGCTTTTCTGCCTTGAGCTGCGTGCCGGCGTCGTCCTGGAGCGTTGCCGTGAGGATATCGAGGATTGGCTTGATATCGCTTTCGCCACGAAAGACTCTGGAACGCAAATTGAGATCCATGTTTGCTGTGAGTTGGAGGTGAGACGGATGCACCTCGAGGCTGTTGCTAGGCAGATACCTAAGGTAGGTAGTAGGTACCTGGGTAGGTATCTAGGTGCCTTGGTAGGTATCTAGGTGCCTTGGTAGGTATCTGTTGAACGGACCGTGTTGTAGAGCCGAATGAAGGTTGGATGAAGCTGCTAGCAACAGACGAACAAACAAGGGGGCTGGGTTCTACTAGGAAAGTATTTTGTACGGAATACGACTGAAGGTCGTAGCTGGTAAGATCGTTGATGCCGTTGGCATTAACGCCAAGCCCGCATGCAGGCTGCCCTCCATGGCACTCGGTGTGTTCAGTGTAAGTAGCGAACCGGCCAACCAATCAAATTCCCGGGCGGAAAGAAGTACCACGTTTTAGCGCAGCCTGACCAACACGGCAGGCCAAGTTACCGACCGCCTCGCCATCCAGCGACTCGGATCAGGCACAGGCTAGCTGGCGGCTTCACTCCGTCTCGACCCAGCTGCCACCAGTAAGGATCTATTGCTCACTCGCACACACAAGTGAGTATCAAGAACTCGCAGTATCAAAGAGTTGACCGGGTGCGAGGGCTCCGACGTCGTGGCAGTCTCCGATAACGCCACCATCCAGCCTAGAGGCGAAGGCACCAGAGGGGTCAGGGGCGTGTATACCGAGGGCGGTCCCAACACTTTCGATGTCGTGTTACATGACAAACAGGTCGGCTGCTCTAAGAACGGACACGGCGACTTTGTAATGGCAAGCTACCACCCAGCCGTGACGGCGAAGTCGCACCCGCCACGGCCGCCGCCGCTGGCAGCGAGCTCACAGCCTTCGTTGTCACCTCACCCCCATCAGGTCGACGCTCGGCCGCACCCAACACTTCCCAAGGCAGCAGCTTCTCGGGCTGGCAGCATCAAGACACGTGTAGCGACAGTGGGGCAGCCCCCGGAAATGGTAATAGACAGGCTGGACTGTGACAGCCTGAGTTCACTTTACCAAATACCTACCTAAACAAGGCTTCGGGGGCTTACGGAAGAGATCGTCACATGCCTGAGACACCAACCAACTACCTATATAGGCACTTCACTGAATAATAACTTGTTCTCGAAAACATTGACGGTTGTGAATTTAACACGTCAGCCCCGCTCACCCTTATTTCCCTGTCCTATTTCTTTTGATCTGATGTATTTCTGTTTCCGCTCCTTCATCACCGTACTTGTACCGAACATATTTCTTGTTTTGTCTCTTCCGGTATTTGCTGCCGAGCAAGTGGGCGAAGTGAGGCAGCGAGGGTCGAGGTCGATGTCGATGTCGGGTATCAAAAAGTCCAGCTGCTTTGTCAAAGTTTGGACGGTGTCTGTCACCACTCCTCTCTGGCCACTCGTCCATAGCCCACCGAAACCACTACATAGAGGAGCGAACAGCTGAACGATGGTCGCGGAGGGGATGAAGAAAGATAGAGAAGAGATGTGTCACTGCTGAGCTCTAATTGGTTGGTGCGGTGTGTGTGGTGTACGCTTTTTGCGATCCAACCCCCTGGAACGAAACTCCTTTTTTCACATGCGCACATACGGTACGCACCTTGACACTCACCTTGCGCACGCAGACGACGTCACCACCGACGTTCTTTTTTTCCTTGTTCGTTCCCCCCTCCCGTCCGTTCTCTGAACCCCGAGTTGACCCCGAGAAATTCAAGACGACCTAGCGTTCACCCTCCTGCCCCATTGTGGAGGAGAGGAGAGGGGTTTTTAGCAGAACTATAGACAGCTGGGCCACACCTCACGCTGTCCAGGAGATGGGATAAAACTTGATCTGTGTCCGAAGCTAGGACATATTCATGAGAGCCACGAGCGAAATGGGTCGAGTCAAGGAAAATACCTTGAGTCTGCATGGAAAGCCAACAAGAACAAAAGATTCCGGAGATGCCAGCGGAGGAGAAGGCAGTGGGGAGATGTCCACAGAAAATTTCGTCCATCTGTCCAGGTCGGCGGGGTCCAGTTCAGCATCGTCCGTTCTTTTCTGTTCTGTTCTTTTCTGTCCTGGGTCGCTTGGCAACCTGGCAAAAACCCTATTCCATCTGCCACTCGAGCATATCCGTCATTGCCCACCTAGCCCACCTCCTACCCAGCTCTGGTTGACATACTTTGCGCTATCGGGTAGGTGTGTGCATGTGTGCATGTGTGCATGTGCGTGTGCGCAGGTAACACGGACATGCGCAGGTAGTTGGAGGCACCCTCAGCCCCCAAAAAATTAATGTCCCCGCAAAATTCTCTCTCCCTTTCACACCACTTTCACCACTGCACAATTATGGCCAGTTGTAC